>JAODAL010042864.1:0-34399 GCA_025379985.1 Phyllomedusa bahiana
CTGCCCCACAACCTTTTCCCCCCTGTTTTTAAAACCCACTTAGCCCATACTGTACAATACCCCTAAATGAAGCAGCAGACCTTTAGTAGAATTTTTTTGGAGAATTCAAAACATCAAACCCCCTCCATAACCCCACAACACCCATAAACCCCCACCCCCCAAATAAACTGCTGGCCAGAAAATCCCCGCGTGGTGGAAAAAAAAGGTCAGGCACCGCTCAGTTACACAATTAAGCCTTCATAGACATTGAAGCAGCTTGGGATGGCCAACAACCTGTAATACTAAAACAATCCAAATGGAAACCACGACATCAAGTAGGGACTCCTCCGATTTGGAAGATTATAATGGAATCAAACAAAACGGCAACATACGACATCTCAACAAAAAGCACAATCAGATACTGCTACAAAGAAACCGTTCAGTTTCCAGGCAAGGAGCAATATAACAATACTAATACACTACTCAACAAAAAGGCCCAGAACGGAGAGGAAAAAGACAAACAAAGGGGACACTTTCTACAGGCATTTGGACATTGACAGCTGCAAGTTATTACACACTTTCTTTAGAAAAAAGTGCCAAAAAAAACCCCTCAACAACAGATCGAAAATCATCACCAACATATTACTAACTGGAGACAAAATGGCCATTAACTACAACATTTACCCCCATCCCCTAATTTTTAACAAAAAACCACTACAACCCGAAAACCCCCATTCGCAAGTAAATACAAATCACATTAAAAACTCTAAACACATTTCTACCTCAAGGAGATAATACCTTCAATAACAAATCAGCCAGTATTGAGCCGTCGCACTCACTGCTTATGCCCGGAAACCATTCCAAGTAGAAATCAGTCACCACCACGATCTGGATACAAGCCCGGAATTAGTGCTTCATGCACTTACACAATGAGTTCCACCCCAGTCACCTTTCATTTAACCAATAGCTGCTTGGGAGAGACACAAACTCCTTAGCAAAATCAACTAACACTAGATCCATAGCCCCCAGGAAAGCCCACACAACCCCCCCCACCCGGAAGCCGCCCCGGCCCCATCCCAGCCCCCCCACTGGAACCGCCCCGGCGCCCCACACAACCCCCCTCCCTGGAAGCCCCCCCCCCCCCACCCCCCCCTGGAAGCCGCCCCGACGCCCCACACAACCCCCCCTCACCTAAGGCCCCCGGGGCCCACACAAAAACCGCCCCTCACCTGGGGAAACCGCCCCACCCACACACAACCGCCCCCACCTGGAAAACCGCCCCTGACGACACACACAACCGCCACACACGTGGTAGCCGCCCCGGACGCCACACACAACCGCCCCACACCTGGAAGCCGCCCCGGACGCCACACACAACCGCCCCTCACCTGGAAGCCGCCCCGGACGCCACACACAACCGCCCCTCACCTGGAAGCCGCCCCGGACGCCACACACAACCGCCCCTCACCTGGAAGCCGCCCCGGACGCCACACCAACCGCACCCTCACCTGGAAAGCCGCCCCGACGCCACACACAACCGCCCCTCACCTGGAAGCCGCCACGGACGCCACACACAACCGCCCCCTCACCTGGAAGACCGCCCCGGACGCCACACACAACCGCCCCTCACCTAGATCCCGGACGCCACACACAACCGCCCCTCACCTGGAACCCGCCCCGCACGCCACACACAACCCCCCCTCACCTGGAAGCCGCCCCGGACGCCACACACAACCGCCCCTCACCTGGAACCGCCCGGACGCCACCACAGCCGCCCCTCACCTGGAAGCCGCCCCGGACGCCACACACAACCGCCCCTCACCTGGAAGCCGCCCCGGACGCCACACACCACCGCCCCTCACCTGGAAGCCGCCCCGGACGCCACACACACCGCCCCTCACCTGGAAGCCGCCCCGGACGCCACACACAACCGCCCCTCACCTGGAAACCGCCCCGGACGCCACACACAACCGCCCCTCACCTGGAAGCCGCCTCGGACGCCTCACACTCCAGCCCCTCAACTGGTATCCGCCCCGTTCGCCACACACAACCGCCCCTCACCTGGAAACCGCCCCGGACGCCACACACAACCGCCCCTCACCTGGAAGCCGCCCCGGACGCCACACACAACCGCCCCTCACCTGGAAGCCGCCCCGGACGCCACACACAACCGCCCCTCACCTGGAAGCCGCCCGGACGCCACACACAACCGCCCCCTCCCTGGAACCGCCCCTCACCGGAACCGCCGGACGCCACACACAACCGCCCCTCACCTGGAAGCCGCCCCGGACGCCACACACAACCGCCCCTCACCTGGAAACCGCCCCGGACGCCACACACAACCGCCCCTCACCTGGAAGCCGCCCCGGACGCCACACACAACCGCCCCTCACCTGGAAGCCGCCCCGGACGCCACATCCACAGCCGCCCCTCACCTGGAAGCCGCCCCGGACGCCACACACAACCGCCCCTCACCTGGAAGCCGCCCCGGACGCCACACACAACCGCCCCTCACCTGGAAGCCGCCCCGGACGCCACACACAACCGCCCCTCACCTGGAAGCCGCCCCGGACGCCACACACAACCGCCCCTCACCTGGAAGCCGCCCCGGACGCCACACACAACCGCCCCTCACCTGGAAGCCGCCCCAGACGCCACACACAACCGCCCCTCACCTGGAAGCCGCCCCGGACCACACACACAACCGCCCCTCACCTGGAATCCGCCCCGGACGCCACACCCACCCGCCCCTAACCTGGAATCCGCCCCGGACGCCACACACAACCGCCCCTCACCCGGTAGCCGCCCCGGACGCCACATCCACAACCGCCCCTCACCTGGAAGCCGCCCCGGACGCCACACACAACCGCCCCTCACCTGGAAGCCGCCCCGGACGCCACACACAGCCGCCCCTCACCTGGAAGCCGCCCCAGACGCAACACACAACCGCCCCACACCTGGAAGCCGCCCCGGACGCCACATCCACAGCCGCCCCTCACCTGGAAGCCGCCCCGGACGCCACACACAACCGCCCCTCACCTGGAAGCCGCCACGGACGCCACACACAACCGCCCCTCACCTGGAAGCCGCCACGGACGCCACACACAACCGCCCCTCACCTGAAACCGCCCCGGACGCCACACACAAACCCCCCCTCACCCGGAAAGCCGCCCCGGACGCCACACCCCAAAAACCCCCCCCTCACCTGGAACCGCCCCGGAACGCCACCCCACAACCGCCCCCCACCTGGAGGCGCCCCTGTCGCCACACACAGCCGCCCCTCACCTGGAAGCCGCCCCGGACGCCACACCCCCCCCCCACCTGGAAGCCGCCCCGGACGCCACACCCCCCCCGCCCCTCACCTGGAAGCCGCCCCGGACGCCACACACAACCGCCCCTCACCTGGAAGCCGCCCCGGACGCCACACACAACCGCCCCTCACCCTGGAAACCGCCCGGGCGCCACACAAACCGCCCCTCACCTGGAACCGCCCAGACGCCACACACAACCGCCCCTCACCTGGAACCCGCCCCGGACCCCACACACAACCACCCCTCACCTGGAAGCCGCCCAGGACGCCACACACAACCGCCCCTTCACCTGGAAGCCCCCCGGACGCCACACACAACCGCCCCTCACCTGGAACCGCCCCGGGCGCACACACACAACCGCCCCTCACCTGGAAGCCGCCCCGGACGCCACAGCCACGCCCCACACCTGGAAGCCGCCCCGGACGCCACAACACACAAACCCCCCTCACCTGGAAGCCGCCCCAGACACACACAACCGCCCCACACCTGGAAGCCGCCCCGGACGCCACACACAACCGCCCCTCACCTGGAAGCCGCCCCGGGCGCCACACACAACCGCCCCACGGAAGCCGCCCCGGACGCCACACACAACCGCCCCTCACCTGGAAGCCCCCCCGGACGCCACACACAACGCCCCTCACCTGGAAGCCGCCCGGGCCACCCACCGCCCCCACCTGGAAGCCGCCCCGGACGCCACATCACAACCGCCCCTCCCTGGAAGCCGCCCCAGAAAGCCACACACAACCGCCCCACACCTGGAAGCCCCCCCGGACCACACACACAACCGCCCCTCTCCTGGAAACGCCCCGACCAAAACACCAACCGCCCCTCACCTGGAAGCCGCCCCGGACGCCACACACAACCGCCCCACACCTGGAAGCCGCCCCGGACGCCACATCCACAGCCGCCCCACACCTGGAAGCCGCCCCGGACGCCACATCCACAGCCGCCCCACACCTGGAAGCCGCCCCGGACGCCACATCCACAGCCACCCCGGACGCCACACACAACCACCTCTCACCTGGAAGCCGCCCCAGACGCCACATCCAGAGCCACCCCCAACACGGAGACGACACACACTGACCCTGGCCACCACATCCACAGCCACCCCTCACATGGAGGCCACACACTGACCCTGGCTGCCCCGCACATGGAGGCCACACACTGCCCCTGGCCACCACATCCACAGCCACCCCCGACATGGAGGCCATTCGCTGCCCCCGGCTGCCCCTCACATGGAGGCCACCCACTGCCCCTGGCCACCACATCCACAGCCATCCCCGACATGGAGGCCACACACTGCCCCTAGCTGCCCCTCACATGGAGGCCACACACTGCCCCTGGCCACCACATCCACATCCACCCCTGACATGGAGGCCACACACTGACCCTGGCTACCACATCCACCCCACTGTACAAACTTGCATTCATCTCTTCTGCCTGCAAATACATACAGTATCCACTACAGTTGCCATTAAACATATCACATAATTTGCAAAGGAAGAGAAGAAGCTTCTACTACCCCTAGAACTAACTCTCACTTCATTAACCCCACCACATGCCACAGTCTGATTAGCTAATACTCCACCCAAACACATGGGCCACTAACCACTGACTGAGTCAGACAAACTCCAGTCACCATTATAAAACACCCCCAATGATGCATTCAACTCCAACCTGTCTATAACCCAAGCTACTGGAAGAGCCATTTACTCACAGTGGGATTCACCCTGGACCTGCAGATCCAGTAGGACAAACATAGAGCAAACGTAGCACTCAACACATTTCTCATACTCTGCATTCACCAAGAACACAATCAGGAACATTTCTAAAGCAGAGCTCATCTACTTACCGTGCTACCACCAAACTGTGCACAGCCACCGCTTAGAGACAACCAACCTCACCCAAACAGAGCAAGTGTCTGGCCCTGGGATTTTAACAACTCCCTGCAATGAACCCCTCCCCTAATCAGGTGCACTGCAGAAGCCACTAATTGCTCTGGAAAGCTAGGTGCAAGCTGGCTGATTAGGAACACATGAGGCATCTGTTCGGATATAAGGAGGTACACACACATTTAACCTGTTCAGAGACTAATGGAGTTACATGCATGCGCCACTGACATTGCCAGAGTGTCCATTTTTACACTTTTCATCAAATATGTGTCTCAGTTTAACAGGTGAACGGCTCCGGGAGCTGCGCTTGTTACATTGAAAAGAAACAAAAGCCACATTACAATATACGTTTTTTTAACACAAAAATGACAAGGGAAAAGTGATCCAAGGGTCGGTTCCCGTGTTGGAAGCGTACACGACCCAATCAAATAGCAAAGAACAACAGGAGACAACCAAAAGCAAAGATACTCACAAACAAAAAGAACACACAGCAAACGTACGCTACAAACAGGGCACATTTGCCAGACAGATAACCCAGACATATTGACCGATAGCCACATGCAGATTCCAAGGGGGCTTTCACACAATGCAGATTCTGGAGGAAATGCGCACCATTAAGCCACCTTTATTGCTGGACATTTTCTTCAACACAACAACTAAAATTGGCTGATGTGTTTGGGAAAGAAATACACAACAATAACACCAGTATAAGGCCGCTGTCACATGATGGACTTTGGACACATTTGGCCACCCCATTTTTGATGCCTTTTTGCTGCAGCAAGGGACTGCGTGAATAGCCGGCCCTTCCTGCACAAACACACACAGCAAAAAAGACATCCAAAAACACAACGTGAGCAAACCCTCTAATACTGCTTAGATTACCAACCACAAAAAAACCCAAAAAAAAACACACTAAAGGGCCATGTGACCAGCCATTGGGAAAGACATTGGAGATCCGGTTTGGGATCCAAACACACACCAAAAATGATACGTCAATAAAGCGTTACACGATCCAACACCCCCAGCTATCTTCGGAGGGTGCGGGGCTGAAAGCAGGATCGCACCATTTCAGATAAGGGCCCTTACACCGCTTTTTGCCGACGAAATTGCGGGGACGGATTTCGCCCCACAATTACGCCAGCAGACATGTAGCGGGGGCAGGGGGCCAGAAGCTCGCCTGCCCCATACACATTCATTGCTCACGGCGCGTACACGCCGTAAATAATTCACATGTCACTTCTTTCCCCCCCCTCGGTTTTTTGCCAAGCGGGGAAGGAGACAAAAATCCATAGTTCTCGATGAGACTGTGGTTACTGTAATGCCTGGGACTGATTTCAGCCGTATTGGAGCGCAAATACGGCACTCAATACAGTTGAAATCAGTCCCAAAATAAACCGCGTGAACGAGCCCTAAGAGGCCGCTTATTTGGGGGCGCATTCCCCCCGTTTTTTGGATCGTACTGCACTCTAAGACAAGCAAAATGTGCCCCATAATTACGGTCAGCCACAGTTCGCATACAGAACTATCGATTACGTCTCCTCTCCCCGCTCAGACAATTATCAGGAGATAAATGACAGGTCATTTCTTGGCCACGCTTCATGAATGGCTATGGGGCCCCCAGACTGCTGGCCCCCACCCCTGCCTCACGGGAGGGCACGCCAATCTGCGCAACTCCAAAAACCCCAACTGAATTGCAGGACGCACAGGAAACCCCGCAGGTAAGGCCTGGGAACATACCCAAAGAAGTGACATGTCAAGACTTGGAACGCACTCCAAAGACGCAATGACACTCACATCAGCAAATACTCGGGGGACCGCGGAGATGTGTTGGACATTGGGAGGAGTGGAAAGCGAGGTAAACACAAACGGTGGGAATCGTTTCAACAGAGTTTGCAAAAACATTTTTGGAAACCCCTCGGTCGGACCCCAAGCGAAACAAAACACCGATTACATCAAAAGCAAAGGGATTTACAGAGCTCGGGAGTCAAACAAGGCTTCAGCGTTCACAAATCAGAGCCGCTCACTGCCGAGGAATAAACCCTCACATCACACCACTCATAGTCAAATGCGTATTGGGGTCCATCCACACAGAGCAAAACACGCATCGAAAAACGTATGCTCACACAGAACCACAACACCAGGTGAACAGACCCCAAAAAGGTTTCCCCCACAACCCACCGAAAAAAGTAAATTTAAAAAACCCCCAGCCAAAACCCAGGGAACAGACCCCAACCGGCCTCTCACACAACCCACCGAAAAACGTATGCTCACACCGAGCCACAACGCCAGGGGAACAGACCCCAACCGGCCTCTCACACAACCAACCAAAAAACGTATGCTCACACTGAGCCACAACGCCAGGGGAACAGACTCCAACCGGCCTCTCACACAACCCACCAAAAAAAAGTTGCTACACTTAGCCCAAAAGCCAGTGAACAGGACCCCAACCCCCTCTCACACCCCCCCCAAAAAAAATGGATGCTCACACGGAGCCACAACGCCAGCTGAAATGACCCCAACCCCGGCACTCACACAACCCCAAAAAATTTTATCTCACACCGAGCCACAACGCCAGCTTAACAGACCCCAACCGGCCTCTCACACAACCCACCGAAAAACGTATGCTCACACGGAGCCACAACGCCAGGGGAACAGACCCCAACCGGCCTCTCACACAACCCACCAAAAAACGTATGCTCACACCGAGCCACAACGCCAGCTTAACAGACCCCAACCGGCCTCTCACACAACCCACCCAAAAACGGATGCTCCAACCCCAGCCCAACGCCAGTGAAAGACCCCAAAACCCGGGCCCTTTCCCCCAAAACCCCCAAAAAACTTTGTCACCGGAGCCCAACCCGGGGAACAGACCCCAAACCCCCTCCCCAAAAACCCACCGAAAAAAGTATGCTCACACGGACCCCCTACGCCGCTGAACAGCCCCAAAACCGGGGCCCCTCAAAAAAACCCACCGAAAAACGTATGCTCACACAGAGCCAAAAGCCGCTGAAAAGACCCCAACCCGGCCCCCTCAACAACCCACCCTAAAAAAAATTGCTACACTGAGCCACAACGCCAGGGGAACAGACTCCAACCGGCCTCTCACACAACCAACCAAAAAACGTAGGCTCACACCGAGCCACAACGCCAGCTGAACAGACCCCAACCGGCCTCTCACACAACCAACCAAAAAACGTATGCTCACACAAAGCCACAACGCCAGCGGAACAGACTCCAACCCGCCTCTCACACAACCAACTTAAAAAAGTATGCTCACACGGAGCCACAACGCCAGGGGAACAGACTCCAACCGGCCACTCACACAACCCACCGAAAAACGTATGCTCACACGGAGCCACAACGCCAGCTGAACAGACCCCAACCGGCCTCTCACACAACCCACCAAAAAAAACGTATGCTCACCCCGGGCCACAACCCAAACCCCCCAAAAACCGGCCCCCCAAAACAACCACCAAAAAACGTTCTCAACGAGCCACAAGCCAGGAAAGCCCCCCAACCGCCTCTCAACAACCCCCCCCAAAAACTTTGGCCACACGACCCACAACCCAGGGGAAAGCCCCCCCGGCCCCCTTTCTCACAAACCCAAACCAAAAAACGTAGAAGGACCAAAAAGGAGAGGAAAACTAAGGAACCAAAAACGAAAAAATTATGCTAAAGGGGGCCCCAAAACGCCAGTGAACAGCCCCCCAAACCGGCCCCACCACAACCCAAAAAAAAAAACGTATGCTCACCCCCGACCCACAACCCAGGGACAGACCCCAAGCCCTTCCACAACCCACCAAAAAACTATGCCACCCGAGCCAAAACGCCAGGGGACAGACCCAACCGGCCTCTCACAAAACCCCCCAAAAAACTTGTCACACGGAGCCACAACGCCGGGGGAACGACCCCAACCGGGCCTCCACACAACCCCCCAAAAAACGGCTCCAAGCCCCACAACACCCCGTGAACGACCCCCCCGGCCTCTCACAAAACCCACCAAAAAACGTATCTCCACCGAGCCAAAACGCCAGGGAACAGCCCAACCGGCCACTCACAACAACCCCCAAAAAAACAAATGCCCCACAACCCCCGGAGCCCAAACCCAGTTAACCCCCCCCAACCGCCACTCCAAAACCACCAAAAAAACAAATGCCCAACGGGCCACAACCCCAGGAAAGACCCCAACCGGCCTCTCAAAAACCAACCAAAAAAAAATGCCACACCGGCCCACAACGCCACTGAACAACCCCCAACCCCCCTCTCACACAACCCACCCAAAAAACGTATGTCACACCGACCCCAAAACGCCAGTGAACAGACCCCAAACCCCGGCCCTCACACAACCCAAAAAAAAACTATGCTACAAAGGGGAGCCACAACCCCAGGGGAACAACCCCTAAACCCCCCTCAACAACCCACCAAAAAAACGTATGCCACAACGGAGCCCCGCCGTGAACAGCCCCCCAACCCCCTCTCACACAACCCAAAAAAAAAAAAATGCTAACACCCACAACGCCAGGTGAACAGACCCCAACCGGCCTCTCACACAACCCACCAAAAAAAAAAAACCACACGGACCAAACGCCAGGGAACCCCCCAACGGCCTCTCAACACAACCCCCCAAAAAAAATGCCACAAGGGAGCCACAACCCGTAACAGACCCCAACCGCCTCTCACAAAAACCCACCAAAAAACTTAGCTCCCCCGACCCAAAACGCCAGGTGAACAGCCCCCAACCGGCCCCTCACAAAAACCCACCAAAAACGTATGCTCCAGGAGCCAAAGCCAGGAAAAACCCAAAAAGGGCCCCCTCTCAACAACCCCCCAAAAAAAAAAGAATGCTAACGGGGGCCACAACGCCAGGTGAAAGCCCCCAACGGCCTTTTCCCCAAAACCCACCAAAAAACGTATGCTCACACCGAGCCACAACGCCAGCTGAACAGACCCCAACCGGCCTCTCACACAACCCACCAAAAAAACGTATGCTCACACCGAGCCACAACGCCAGGTGAACAGACCCCAACCAGCCTCTCACACAACCCACCAAAAAATTTCTCACCCCCCGAGCCACAACGCCAGTGAACAGCCCCCACCGGCCTCCACACAACCAACCAAAAAACGTAGCCCCAACGAGCCAAAACCCAAACAGACCCAACCGGCCTCTCACCCCCCAAACCAAAAACGTACTCACAGGGAGCCACAACGCCAGGGAACAGACCCCCCCGGGCCCTAACAAAACCCCCCAAAAAAAACGTTGCTCACAGGAGCCAAAACGCCACTTAAAGACCCCAACCGGGTCTCAAAAAACCCACCAAAAAACATATTCACACGACCCCAAAACGCCGGGGGAACAACCCCAAACCGGCCTCTCCCAAAACCCCACCAAAAAACGTATGCTCACACCGAGCCACAACGCCAGCTTAACAGACCCCAACCGGCCTCTCACACAACCCACCCAAAAAAAACGAAAGCCCCACGAGCCACAACGCCAGGTGAACAGACCCCAACCGGCCTCTCACACAACCCACCAAAAAACGTATGCTCACACGGAGCCACAACGCCAGGTGAACAGACCCCAACCGGCCTCTCACACAACCCACCAAAAAACGTATGCTCACACCGAGACAAAAGCCAGCTAACAACCCCAACCGGCCCCCCCAAAAACCCCCCCCAAAAAAACGTTGCTCACCGGAGCCAAACCCCGGGGGACAACCCCAACCGGCCCTCCCCAAAAACCCACCAAAAAAACGGCTAAACACGGGCCACAACGCCGGGTAACAGACCCAACCCCCTCTAAACCCCAAAACCCACCAAAAAACTGCTACACGAGCCACAACGCCAGCTAAAACAGCCCCCCAAACGGCCCTCCACACAACCCAAAAAAAAACATCTCACCCCCGGAGCCAAACCCCATTGAACAAAACCCCCAACCCGGGGCCTCTCACACAACCCACCAAAAAACTATGCTCCCAAAAACCACAACCCCGGGGGAAAAACCCAACCGGGGCCCCCCCCCCCCTAAACAACCCAAAAAAAGTATCAACGGAGCCAAAAAGCGGGTGAACAGACCCCAAAAACGGCCTCTCACAAAACCCCCCCAAAAAGTTGCCACACGACCCCAACAACGCCACTAACAGCCCCCCAACCCGGCCTCTCACACACCCCACCAAAAAACTAGCTCACACGGAGCCACAACCCCAGTGAAAGCCCCCAACCCGGCCTTACAAAACCCCCACCAAAAAACTAGCAACACGGAGCCCAACGCCGGGGAACAGCCCCCCAAACGGCCACTCACACAACCCAAAAAAACTTTTAGCTCACACAGCCACACGCCAATGAACAACCCCAACCGCCTTACACAACCCACCAAAAACGATGCTCAACGGACCACAACCCAGTAACAGCCCCCAAAACCCCCTCTCACAAAACCCCCCAAAAAAAACGTATGCCCCAACGGACCCCCAAACGCGGGTAACAACCCCCAAACCGGCCCTCACAAACCCACCAAAAAAACGTTTGCTCACACGGAGAACACCCCAAAATTTTAACAGACCCCAACCGGCCTCCACACAACCAAACCCCCAAAAACGTAGCTCACACGGAGCCAAAAGCCAGTGGAAAAGCCCCCAAAACGGCCTCTCACAAAACCCACCAAAAACTATGCTCACCCCGGAACCCACAACCCAGGTAACAGACCCCAACGGCCCCTACACAACCCACCAAAAAACGTATGCTCACACCGAGCCACAACGCCAGGTGAACAGACCCCAACCGGCCACTCACACAACCCACCGAAAAACGTATGCTCACATGGAGCCACAACGCCAGCTGAACAGACCCAACGGCCCCTTTCAAAAACCCCCCAAAAAACTATGCTCACCCCCCGAGCCACAACCCAGTAAACAGGACCCCAACGGCCCTCAACAACCCCCCAAAAAAACATGCTCACCCCCGGCCACAACGCCAGGTAACAACCCCAACCGGGCCCCATCTAAAAACCCCACCAAAAAATACAAGTGCACACCTTTTTAAACGCGGGACCGATCCCTGGTAAATGTTCCGGGCCAAAATCCCAGGGGTGACATATGGTGCATAAACGGAACTCGTGTCCGTTTCCACACTTTCCCCAAAATATGCCTTTCATTGGAACACGAGAAGGACGCAGGGTGCGGTGCTTTTTACAGTGGAACCATAAAACCATACATGACAGTGGACTTCATCAGAACATGTATCTCAAGGGAAACAAAAACCAGTGTGGACACCCATGTGGGCAACCTACACGTCACCATCCGTCAAGACATATCTACAAACCGAGCCAAACAAAGGACAAGGCAAAACAAGGGACAGCCACGAGAAAAACCAAGAACAAACACACACATGAGAAATCTCTGCCCAAACCGGGACACCTTTGGCAGACATTGAGTGGATACAATAGAATGGACACCATTTCAAGTAGGGTCCAATGCAATGTGCACTAAGCCTTACCACAAACAACCGATAGACATAGAGGACGCCCCCGTTTCTGGTACATTTTCCCCCGGGATCAAAATTTTGGGAGAGATTTCAAGAGTTATTATAACCCCCTGAAAATTTTTTAGGGCCCCCCAAAAAAAACCCGCCCCAATCTGGCTGACCTTTCAGGGGATTATAGCGTACTGCGCTCTAATACGGGCAAAATGTGCCCCATTCATTTCAGTTAAACCCCAAATTCTCAAAATAACTAGGGAGCACGCCTCCACGGCCCCATCCTACAACACGAGCAGATTGGACACACGGAGCGATAATGGACATGTCAGTTATTCATACGCGCCCCCCAGGAATGACACTCTATGGACCCACCAGCCCCCCCCACCCCACATCATTTCAGGGCATACACTACGCCCCACAATTATACCATGTGATCATACCCTTACATACACCACTAATCCTGGACACAGGGTGGGCCCATTACTACAGCTTCGTTACATTGAGTAGAATGAGGATCAAATGTAACAACCAACACAACCTAGGACTCGATTTGGGACACACAGGTCCATTTGACAAAAACAACACAAAAAATCAAACCGGGATGATGTTGTATCATCCACCAACTCGGAAAGATAGACACAGCTACGTCACATTATTAGGGACACTGCCCACTTCTCACAGAGTCATCAGGAAGTCACCGAGGAGGAGCTGGGTTGGTAGCTATAGAAAGTGGGTGACAGGGAGTTAGAGAAAAAGGCCGCTTTTCATCAGGGGTAAGACCCAAAACAACTTTTCCAACAATAAGATTATTCCTTTCAAGTAAAATTTGGGGGGATCCTGCTGAATCCATTTGGGTCATGTGGCACGATCCGGCCACTGGGGAAAAAAGCTACACAAACACTAAAAGAAAAACGTTTCATTGACTTAAGGGGACAGCACTCAAAAGGGCCCCAAAGCTTCACTAACGCTACAAAGGAAACCCGGGGGGCAAGCACGCTTTCCAGGGGCCCAACGTTGCCCCTAAAACCAACTAGTCATTTAAAACCCCATGTTTTAAAAGGGGCCCACTACAGGCAAAGGGTCACTACACCTCTCTAACCCTCCTGTGTATGGGGCCCCCCTACAGGCAAAGGGTCACAACACCTCTGCTAACCCTACTGTAGTGGGGCCCCCCCTGGCAAAGGGCACTAACCTCTGTAACCCTACTGTGTTGGGGCCCCCCTACAGGGAAAGGGCACTACAAAATCCCCCTAACCCTACGGGGTATGGGGGCCCATAAGGGAAAGGGTCACTTACCCCTCCTAACCCATGTGTATGGGGCCCCACTACAGGCAAAGGGGCACCCAAAACCCTTTAACCCTACGTGTATGGGGCCCCACTACAAGCAAAGGGTCACAACCCTCTCTAACCTACTGTGTATGGGGCCCCCCCTACAGCAAAGGGGCACTACACCTTCTAACCCTACTGTGTATGGGGGGCCCCCCTACGGGGAAAAAGGGGCACAAACCCCCTTTCTAACCCTACTGTGAGGGGGCCCCCCTAAGCAAAGGTCACACACCCCGCTAACCCTATGTGATGGGGGCCCCCTACAAAACAAGGGGTCCCCCACACCTTTTCTAACCCTTCTGTTTGGGGCCCATACAGCAAAGGGCCTACACCCTATAACCTAGTGTTTAGGGGGGCCCCCTAAGGCAAAGGGTCCACACCCCTGTAACCCTACTGTGTTGGGGCCCCCCTACAGGCAAAGGGGCACAAATCTGCTAAAACCCTCGTGTATGGGGCCCCCCCCACAGCAAAAGGGGCATCACCTCTAACCCTACTGTGTATGGGGCCCACAACAAGCAAAGGGTCACTACACCTCTACTAAAACCCACGTGTATGGGGCCCCCCCCCACAGGCAAAAGGGTTTACTCACCCCTACTAAAACCCCACGTGTATGGGGCCCCCCCTACAGGGAAAGGGTCACTACACCTTCTAACCCTACTTGTATGGGCCCCCTACAGGCAAAGGGTCACACACCTCTCTAACCCTACTGTGTAGGGGGGCCCAAAGCAAAAGGGGACTCCCCTGTAACCCCATGTGTATGGGGCCCCCCTACGGGGAAAAAGGGTCACACACCTCTTTAAACCCTACTGTGGTAAGGGCCCCCCCTACGGCAAAGGGTCCCCTAAACTCTGTAACCCTACTGTGTATGGGGGCCCCCCTCGGCAAAAAGGGTCACTACCTCTGTAACCCTACTGGTTTTGGGCCCCCCCTACAAGAAGGGTCAATCCACCCTTGCGGGAACCCTATTTGTGTATGGGCCCCATCAGGCAAAGGGTCATACACCTTTCTAACCTATGTGTATGGGGCCCCACTACAGGCAAAGGGTCACTACACCTCTGCTAACCCTACTGTGTATGGGGCCCCACTACAGGCAAAGGGTCACTACACCTCTGCTAACCCTACTGTGTATGGGGCCCCACTACAGGCAAAGGGTCACTACACCTCTGCTAACCCTACTGTGTATGGGGCCCCACTACAGGCCAAGGGGTACTAAACCACCTTTGCAACCCCTACCCTTTTTGTTGGGCCCCCCCGGGGAAAGGTTCACTCACCTCTGCAACCTATGTGTATGGGGCCCAAAAAGCAAGGGTCACGTAAACCTCTTACTAACCCTAAAAGGTGTATGGGGCCCCACTACAGGCAAAGGGTCACTCACCCCTGCTAACCTATGGGGGGTTTTGGGGCCCCCATACAGGGAAAAAAGTACTCACCTCTGCTAACCCTCTGTTGAAGGGGGGCCCCCTACAAAAGGTTACTGCAAACCCCTGCTAAAAACCCACTGTGTATGGGGCCACGAGCAACATGCTTGCACCTTGCTAACCCTATGGAAAGAGGCCCCCGGGGAAGACAATTCTTGCACCTCTGCTAACCCATTTTATGGGGCCCCCGAGAGAGATGTGCCCCCCTTTCTAAAACCCCACTTGTAGGGGCCCCGGAAGGACAGATGCTGCTTGCACCTCTCAACCCATGTGTATGGGGCCCCGGGAGCCGACCCCCCAAAGGATTTTTTCGCCTGGGACCTCTGCTAACCCTCTGTGTAGGGGGGCCCCGAGCAGACAGATGTGCGCCCTCTGTAACCCTACTGGGTTTGATCCCCCCAAAGATTTACATTTTCTACTTCACTTAACACATGGACAAATACCCAGCAACCATTGCTGGAAGAACATTAGCTAGAAAAACATACTAATGTGACATGTATACCCCAATGCATGTCACCGCTCCCAAACCCAGGACATATTACCCCGCACTGCTGTACCCCATTACATCCATCTGCCCCCCTACCCACTGTCCCCTCAGCAATGCCCAGGGCTAGCACCAGCCATGAAGTGATGTGGCCCCGTGTTTATCCTAGACTCAGCTCCCGCCTCTCCCTAAAACTCACCTTTACAAAGAATGGGCGTTTTACGCTTAGTTTGTACATAGCCAATGTCAACGGAGCCCACCCCCCAGACTTTGGATTTAGGTCCGCATCAGCGCAAGATGCCAAAACAAAGGGCTTGGTACAGCACGCACTGTACCATCACGACAGTCTGGGACTGGCCCACCGGAACAGCAGAGGAGACTCCCACACAGCAGCACTGACACGGAACTGGTACATGACGAGGCCTGGACTCAGCGCCACCCTTACGGCCCATCCGGAAATGTGAGACAATGAGGCCCATGCAAGACCCCTTTGGTTCACAAAGTGGAAGGAAAGAGCGGTGAAGTACTCATAGGACCTGGCCAATCCCTCAGGAATCACAACACAGGAAAGTGTAGAAGAGACAGGGACCTGGACCCAGTCACCAAATGACAGCACAGGTGGAAAAGCACTGCCGACGCCAATTGCAGGGCCACGGTGACAAAGAGAGGAGGCCAAGCTGTCACCACGCCTTTGTAGATAGGCTTCTGGATATACAGTGGATTATTGTGTCTGTGGAAAACAAGTGTATATAGTGTCCTGTGGATACAGTGTGTGTACTATACTTTTTAAAAGTTTGTATATAGTGTTCTGTGGATAAAGTGTCCTGGTGTATACGTATGTATGTGTTTTACATACAGTGTATATATTGCTCTGTGTACACAGTGTATAGTGTTCTTTGTATACAGTGTGTATACTGTTCTGTGTATACAGTGTATATAGTGTTCGGTATATACAGTGTGTGTAGTATACTTTATAAACCGTGTATATAGTGTTCTGTGGATAAAGTGTCCTGTGTATAAAGTATGTATTGTGGTTTACAGACAGTGTATATATAGCTCTGGGGATACAGTGCATAGTGTTCTTTGTATACAGTGTGTATACTGTTCTGTGTATACAGTGTATATAGTGTTCGGTGTATACAGTGTGTGTAGTATACTGTATAAACAGTGTTTTTGTATTCTGTGTATACAGTGTCCTGTGTATACATTATGTATAGTGTTGTATATACAGTGTATATATAGCTCTGGGGATACAGTGTATAGTGTTCTGTTTATACAGTCTTTAGAATGTCCTGTCTAGACAGTGATATACGGTTCTTGCGATTTACCGTGTTATTAGGTGTTAGGTGTATACAATGCTGTTTGAGTTCTGTGTATATAGTGTATATATTGTTCTATGTATACAAAGTATATAGTGTTCGGTGTATACAGTGCTAAATAAGCACCATTAGTCACATGGTTTCCAAATTGACTGCAAAAATAGAAATAAAAAATCTTTATGGTGTAAACTGACCATAAAACAGATAAGTGTAGAAGACAGAAATCTGCCCAAATTTGCTCTTTTGGAAGTACAGAAAGTACGATTTGGACAACCCCGGCATACAATGGATGCACTACGACAAGCGAACCCAGCGTCAGGGCACTTTTACACGGTGCCTTTTTTGGACACAACACTCGTCACTGTCCTTTGCAGAATAAAATACTATACGCACCATGAGAAAAAAACTGCAGACTAAATACATACATGGGATCAGTCCTATGCAGGCATTAATGGAAAGCCTGGCCTTATTCCTTAGCATGTGGTGAATCCCATATCGAGAAGAGAGTCAGATCCACAGTAAGAATAACAAGAGATTCCTTCACGACTTGCATAGAACTTCTTAATTTGACCTTTCGAACCTTATTGGGGGTCAGGATTGTGCTGGAAGAGACTGTGGCTACAACGCTCTCTTTATTAGTATTATTATTATTAGAGTTTCACAAAATGGATTGATTCCAGAAAAAAATAAACTTCAGACATTATGCCAAAAATAACCCCGTCTCCTCACACAATCCCACACAACCACTGGACTTCAAGATCGGAGCCAATATCACCATATCCAGGCTACCCCTCCTTTGATAGAAAATAATCACCAAGCAACCATTCACTTCTACACCGGAACTAAAACGTCCAATTAATCACCCATTGGCAAAACCGAATCGCATTTCACACTCAATGCACTGCAGGTTCTCTTCAAAAGTGCCCAGAGCTTGCTGGGGAATCCCTTAGGTCAGAACCAGTGCGGCAGCGGTGAAAGGATGGACGTTTGCTTGAGCTCTACAACATTGGGGTTTTGGTTGCTTTGGCTTTTGCTCGTGATAAGGTTTCAAGGGTTTTAGTCAGAACGTTAGGGAGGTTCTATTTTGGGAGGGAGAAGGAAGCTTCAGACTATTTAATTTAATTCTGTTTGGGAGATTCAAGTATGTGCTCAATTTACCCCAGAGTCTCCGACAGGATGGTAGAGCCATCGTTCATACTAGGGTCCTGCTGAAGGCTTCATTGGTCGCGAGTTAATCAGTTTGGTAATTATGTGGGATAACACGGTGTTTTCTCATTCAAAATAGCTGAAGTATAAAGCAAAGATCATACAAAGTGGCTTAAAGGGAACCTGTCACATAGGTTGTGCCCCCCTTGCTGAGAGCAGCACAAGCCAGTGTAGACCTGCTGTTTCCAGCACTGTGTCCTTTATTCTTGTAAGATGCTGAGGCAGCACAAGCCGTGTCAGATCTGCTGTTCCCAGCAATGTGTTCCCTTATTCTGTAAGATGCTGGGGAGGGCAGGCACAAGCAGTGTCAGACCTGCTGTTTCCAGCACTGATGTTCCTTATTCTGTAAGTTGCTGGAGGGCTGCAGCATGCCAGTGTCTGGGCCCTGCTGTTCCAGACTGTGTCCTTTTATGTAAGATGCGCCGTTTTAAGAGCTTTACACCCTCAATTCTTATTATGAGCAGGTGTTAGGCCCGCCCACCTTAAGGTTTGCCCCCCGCTCCTATTCCAAAAGTAGTAGGGGTTATCAGTGGAAGTGTGGGCGGGGGCTATCCTCCGATGGACGGAGATTTGAAAAAAAAATGGATCTTTTGATGGACTCTTCTGGCATGAAATACTGAGATTTCAGCCATTAAATGCTCGAAAAACTACAGATCTTACAGAATAAGGAAAACACTATAGATGGAAAACAGCAGGTTCTGACACTGGCTTGTTCTGCCCTCAGCAAGGGGGGCAAAAACTATGTGACAGGTTCTCGTTAAGGTTTATTCTGGATATGAACTGGTTGAGCTGGTGTAGACCTTCCTTGCTTAACCTGCCCCACTGCTTCTGATAAGGAGCGGAGAGATGTGGATGCTTTAATTGTTGGCTTAGATTTTGGCAGCAACCTGCACAACAATGTGGTCAGTGAGGTTCACTTCTGTTCAGGTTAATTCGGTAGCTCGGTACCTAGGTTTTTTTTTTCCTTTTCACACTATTAGGCTGTGATCACAGTATTGCAAACAGAATTTGGACAACAAAACTACGAGTGATACCAACAACACTCTGTAAACTCCAATCCTGGTTTGCACTTACAAATGCCATAAAATTCGTATGGAAGGAAACTGAACAGAGCCAAACATTACTAACCAGTCAAATATATTGATTTGTTACTTAGTGACAATTTTAGAACCAACGTGGAAGTAAATTACAAATAGACCTGCATTGATAACACACATTCAGTGATACTTGAACCCAGCCTCAACAGTTTGATGTGTAAGCCTTGACCAGCTATGCGGTCTGATCTGGGTTCACATAGTATTTTGCAGATATGCTTAGGTGCTACCAAACCATATCCAACCACCAAGCTGGGATGTATTCATTGA
The DNA here is from genome assembly GCA_025379985.1 of Phyllomedusa bahiana. Taxonomy (NCBI): domain Eukaryota; kingdom Metazoa; phylum Chordata; class Amphibia; order Anura; family Hylidae; genus Phyllomedusa; species Phyllomedusa bahiana. The sequence goes on from JAODAL010042864.1 coordinate 19,770, forward strand.
GTATCTGGGGAGAAACTTTGACTTCTTGCTCAAAACACTATCCAATTGTATGACATGACACTCATCCCAAAGCCTGGTCTAGCCATCTTATGTCCGGCTAATAACAGGCGTTGGCGTGTATCGGTTCACCTTGGAGAATGAGTTGTCAGTAAATGTAGATAGTTACGTGTATTTAACACAAGTTTCCCATTTACTCACATTGGGAAGAAGCGCTGGGACTAATTGCTGCTTTTCTAAGCTTTTTCTATGAGGGAAAGTTACTGTTTTCGACAAAAGTATTGAAGAGACCTGTGCTGAGGGCGTATGTGGTCGGGACAAGGCACCTATAGCTTTGTAGCTAACTGAAATTGGGAACACCTTGATAGCTTATCAAACTGGGAATAATTTAAGAACACCTATGCCTTGGAAAATCATCAGACTGTATCTCAGCCAATATCACCCAAGAGAAGGCAAGAGCCACGTTGGGACTTAGATCCCTTTGTTCTCAGTCTGTTTCCCTGGAAGTCTCACCTGTATCTCCGACCTGTATCTGTCCCGTTTGTCCACAAGGCGGCAGGGTGGGGACGGTTTTGCCCAACCCAAAGGGGAGAAAAGTGCTCCCCCTTCCCATTTACAGGCACATATTCCCTCCCAAAACCACACAAAGAATGTGCACGCTCAATGTTTCTCAGGCAGACGACTGCTTTTCAGTGGGGACTGCTGCACGGGTTTTCCATAGGAGCCCGTTGTACTCGTTTGTGGGAAATTTTTCGGACGCTCGGAAAAAACGCAAACTGTCTGAAAAACCAGTCGCAAACCCGGCCCGTTGGGACACGCCCCAACAGTTCTACTGGGACATTAACAGGACAAAAAAAGACGGAAGATGATGATGCTTGATGAATGTTTTGTAGGCGGCAAAACAGCCGGACAGAAAACCCGTGCAGTGGGGACTGTGAGGACAGTGGGGACTGCTGCACGGGTTTTCCATAGAGCACCATTGTGCTCATTTTCGGCCGGCTTGTCAGGCCGTCGGAAAAAAACGCAAACCGGCTGAAAAACCGGCCAAAAAGCCGTGCAGTGGGGACATGCCCTTAGTGATTGAGGGAACTGGTCGGTCACGGGCAACCTCCAGCAGGTGGGCACACAATCGCCACTTACGCAGCTTTGTCACAGTTTGGTTCCAGGTAACTGCGCTCCCATTACACTCCCTTCAGTACCAGCAGCTTCTTTCAGTCGTCTACTTTGTTAAGGGAGGGGTTTCAAGTGAAGAATCAATGACTCTTTAGTCAGTGTGTTGATAAGACAGAAGACTGACTGTCCAGTTTAGATACAAAGTCAGGATGCAGTAGAAAAAGCAGCTCCAGAAAGCACAAATGGCTCGGAACAGGTTTGTTTGGAATCTGATTTGAAGAAAGTTTGCACCGGAGTAAAATGGCCAAACACAGGACCCCCCCCAAAACATGTCCAAAACACCTTCAATGAGGCCGGAAACATTATGGCATGAAGCCGGTTTGTGCTCATTATCAGCACTGTCTAATAACAGGAAGATTAGTTTCTGTAAATGCCTTTTTACACCATATGGAAACTGTTCGCAGTGTGAAGGGTTTAGGCTCACAGGTGATGCTGATTGGCGGGGACACTCATGCCAGGGGCGTAACTAGACACCCCTTTCCCCATAGCAAACTTTTGGATGTGCCCCCCCCCCCTCATCCTGCCTGTCTGACTGCAAACATTTACCAGGACCTCAGAATCATGCAGTTATTACAGAATACAACAACCAAAAACATCACCATACATACCGATATACCGCTAACCACAAAATCCCCTAAAACCGAACCAAACATAATCAACAACGCACTAAATGGGGGGATTCTATGCCAAAACAAGCCCACAAATTCCAACATAGTGAGGGAATAATACCCTATACTTTAAAAAAAAAAAGAGCAGATACAAATTTTACCCCATATAGTGACTAAAAAAAACCCCCTATATATTACTGAATAGGAGAAATTTAAACAAATATTACCACCATAAGTGACAAATAATACCCCTATATATTATGAAGAGGCAATATACAAATATTCCCATATAGTGACAGAAAAATCCCTAACTATTACGAATAGGAGAATTACAAATAATTACAAAACCATTACATGACAAAAAATACCCCTTTATACATTACGAAAGAGAGAAAAATTTTTACAAAAAATAACCCCATATAGTGACAAAAAAAAAATACCCCTATACTATTACTGAAGAGAGCAATATACAAATATTACCCCCACATAAGACAATAAACCCCTATATTTTATGAAAAAGAGCAATATACAAATATTACCACCCCTTTAGTGAGGGAATCCCCCCTTTATATTACGAAAGAGCGTATAAAATAACCACCCATGGACGGAAAACACCCCTTTACTTTCTAAGAGGCAATATAAAATATTACCCCACATAGTGACGGAATACCCCCTATATTTTTACGAATAAGGCAATATACAAAAAATACCCCCCAAAGTGACGGAATAATACTCCTATACTATTACTGAATAAAGGCATATAAAAATATTACCAAAAGTGACAAAATATAAACCCCTATACTATTTCTAATGAGAGCAATAAAAAAAATTTTACCCCCAAACTAATAAATAATACCCCTATGCTTTTTACAAAGTTTAAAATATAAAAAATTTTTACCCCCCAAAAAGTGATAAATAATCCCAAACTATTACGTTAAAGATCAGAAAAAATATTACCACCATATAGTGATTAATCCCCTATATTTTTCTGTATAAAGAGCAGTAACAAATATTCCACCAAATAGTGACTAAAAAATCCCCCTTTTAAACTTTAATATAAAGATCAGCATAAAAAAAACCAAGTTTAAAACCCCATACGTGGTATATCAATATAGACAGACTCCGCAAGAAGTCTGGCCAGAAGAGGAGGAAGACATCCATAGCAGCCAAAATAACGTACAGCCCTCCTGCCCCGGGAAATTCCCGCCCCCAGGGGCCCTCATTCCCCGTCTGTTTAAAGACTATTTTGATTGAAAGCGTCTGTAAACACTGTCCACCTGTTACATTGACAAAAAGGGAAATCCCTGCATTAGCCCCCCCACATGGTTTTCCCAGGGTGGGTTTTTTACCCCCCACAGGCCCAAAATTTAGAAGTGTTTCTTTTCTGTCTGGTTTTCAGGGCAGAAAATGAACTGTAAATGTAAAAGGGAGGGTACATCCAAAACAGAAAAATTAAAGTCGTCCCTGTGCCAACAAAAACACAAACCCGGTCAGAAGTGCCCGACCAGTGTTTGGCCTTGGCCAGGGAAACGCTCCCGAAAAAAACCGTCTGGTGGCCATTCGGGGCAGTGCAGACAGTGAGGACTGCTGCACTCATTTTCTCTTTACACATTGGGGGACTTGCTAAGTTGTCGCCTTTACAGAGGGCTGGTGGCCATCCCGGAATTTGAAAGACAGTGAGACTCTGCATTTTTTTTCCTTACACATGCGGGACCCTTCTACTTTTGTCTTCCCTTTCCCAGACGGTGGGGCCACCCGGCTGCAGACTGAGGATTGCATCTTTTTCCCCTCTTCCCTTGGGGCCCAAAAGGGCTCTCCGGTTAACCCGGACAAAGGGGAGGGGGGGAAGGAGAGGGCCCTAGTCCCCCTGACACTTCAGGGGTTTGGGGCCGGGTTTCCCCGGCCTGCTCGCTCCGGACTCGGTTGACTGCGGGACCCTTTTTATCTGATGCCGTCAGCAGTTACTTTTAGTGGCGGGGGCTCAATGCTGGAAATACCTGGAAGGAACAAAGTGGTTGCATGGGGGCCCAGCCCCAAAAACCCCAGCCCCCTGGCCTGCTTTTTTGCTCCAGGTAGTTCCACCCCTGACTCGTACTTTTCTCAGACACGGGCATGAGGCTTTTGGCCCTGAATCTTGCGCAGGAGGGGCCCTGTACAGTCTATTTTACAATCTTAAACCGTGTGGGGGAAAATTGACACTCACGTTAACGCCTGGTGATGATATAATTCTTGGTTTTTTTTTCTTCTAGGCCCCGTCCGCCTGGTCAGACTTTTCTGGGGGCCTGTGAAACATCCAAAGGTAGGGCCAGATAGTAAGTTCTTCACACAATGGTGTCTTTTAAAGCACCCTCCTACCACTAACATCCAGTCCATGGACCTTCAGTTCACTGCTCCCCATGGCCTCCCTTTATTTCTCATTCGCCTTTATTGCAGGACGGCTGTCCCCCCGCATGAGGCCCCCGGGAGCTTGGGGCCCTGCTCTTACTAAAAGCCGCCCGTGAAACAAGGTTTTCACTCTGTCCAGCACCAAATCAGCTCAGCGCTGGGCACTGGCAATAATGAGATACAATACATTAGTGAATGAGATGCTTGAAACCTTTCATGATTTGCGGATAAACCTCGGTCTGTCATCCCTACAAAGAACAGAAGAGCAGCGGCTGCGAGCAGGTGTCAGAGAGTCCCCACTGCTCTTCTGCTTTCTAGAAATAGGACAGCCAGAGGTTTATCAGAAAATTAGAGAAAATGCCTAGTATTCAACAATGTATTACATCCCCATTAACACCAATGTGCAGGTGAGCAATTAAATGCTGCGCTGTCAACATCGTGCGGCCCCCAAAACTTTAAATCCAAGAAACTACAAAGGGGGGATTAAAAAATCAATTTTAGACAGGACAAGTAATGTCGGGATCAGACCAGCTGCTCGACATTGGAGGTCCGGCATCAAACACACCTTGACAACCCCTTGGAGTTTCTTTAAAATTCTAAACTGCGGGGTCCATGATGGCTGTCCTTTATGTGTAAGGCAGCGCTTTACATTTTTAAAGGGGGTTTTTCCACGAAATAGAATTAAAGGGAAACTGCAAAAAATAAAAAAAATTTTCACCTTTCATCATATTAAAAATTTGGGACCGTTTTTGTTTTGCTCTTTTTATGATCCATTGTTTAAGTATCTCCCGGGGGAAAGACCCGGGCTGGAGCCTTCAGTCCCGGGGGCCTGTAGACTAACCTCCCTCCAGGCGCTACGAGTGTCAAAACCCCAGTGCTGTCACTCTTCCCCTTCTTTATCCCTTTGTTATTAGTCAAACAATGCAAATTAATTAAAATCAAGAAATCACAATGAGACGTGTGCATTGCTAAAGAGAAAAAAAATCCATAGATGTGGTTCCGCAGGGTTTGAACCCTGACCTTTTTATTGGGGAAAAAACCTTTACCTTGCTATTTTACTTTTTTTTAACAAACCTTTCTTTCTCGAGAGGAAAGGCCCCGGTGATGTCATCCGCGTCCATGACCTGCAATTCAAAAAAATCACACACGCCCCCTTCTGAGCACACAGAACTTAAGCGCTGGATGCTGGAGGTATGAAATGAGATCGTGGCAAAACCCCTTTAAGTAGCATCTCAAGCATTGCCAATTTCTAGTGGAGGTGGTGCAGTTCTAAGCACAGCCAGTGTATGTGTTCGGCCCCCCACACTCTGCAGCGCGGCACATGCTGGACCTCGCTGATCTGCAGACAGAGGGCATTGTGATGTGCTAAACAGCACAGACTCGGCATAGGAGCAGCTGCTTTACAAATAACAAAGTCCTGTCACGCGAGCCGTAGAATTGAAGATAAGATTAGATCCTCTAAAACTAATGTCTAATATAAAATTACTTTGCAATTAAATAATAGACAATTAGATATTATAGAATTAAAAATAATTAATTTAACAAATAGAAAACCGACACGGCACGACCTTACAAAAAAGTTCAATATCAAAATCAGAACGACATTTAAGTTATCATTAATTTCTCTATAGGAACATGAACTCTATGCACTATTCTCTATAGAGAGAAGTTGGAATACAAATCTTACAGTAGTTATATATGACAGTAAGGGGATGTTCACACAGCTTATTGCGGCGCCTATAGGACGTGCCAAAAAACGCCGTTTATTTTCTAACCACACACTGATCAGTGTATAATTCCCAAGCATGTGGGGGAGCAGGTGCAGGCCCCATAGACATTCATTGTCAGAGACACGTAATGCTCAATAACAGTCTCCCCCTGTGCGTACTATAGGTAGAGTATGCACAGGGAGATGACGCATAATCCATTGCTCTCTATGAAAGCTAGGAATTACCGTCAAGCTAGGAATTACCATCATTGCGCAGCACATTTCACCATGTATAAAGCGCAATACATGGCAAAATGGCCACCAAAATATGCAGCTCAATAAGCCCTGTGAACAGACCTAAAGCGTTCCTGGTCGGATTTCAAATGATTTGCAACACCGCAAACAGTCAGGAACACGGACACATAACTGGTGCTGTGGGGTCATGGCCTTAGGGTATATGGACCTGGCATCTGGCAGCATGTACCTGTGTGCACCACAAGACGACAGATGTGCTAGAAGAACCTGCTGATCAGCACCTTCTTCGAAACCACAATGAGGGCGTCCCCCTTGACTGGCCCCATTCACTTTTCAGTTTCCCGACCACTTCTTTCTGCCGGGAAAATGGCCGGCAATCCCAGCTCTCTATGAGAGCCATGATTACCGGAATTCCTGGATATATTTCCTGCCACATTGCTGCCCAATTATGATAATAATTGCACTGCAATGTGGCACAAAATACTTCCCATAATTACGGTCATCATGGCTCTCATACAGAGCTAGGGATTACCGGCCATTTTCCCGGCCACGTATTGAACGTCAGCAGAAAGAAGTAGTAGGGAAACTGAAAAGTGAATGGGGCCAGTCAAGGGGACTGCCCTCCCTGCACTTCATAGGGGCTGATCGCAGGTTCTTCTAAAACAGGGGTGTCAAACTGCGGCCCCCCCGCGTTGGGAAATAAAAACCCCCATATACATTTCTAAAAACAGTGGGCATGAGGGAGTTGGAGTTTGCAAAAATGGAGGGCGCATTTTGACACCCGTGTTCTAAACACCGGCGTCTTGTGGGCAAAGGTCATACCCCCTTGCCGGGTTCCACAACCCTAAGGCCATGCCCCCCACGCCCAGTTTGCCCTTTTTTTCAAAAAGTTGCCTTTTAAACATTTGCAAACACACAAGCAACGCTCCCCCATAGAGTTCCAAAGAAAATCCATGCAGCAGGCCCCACTGCACAGATTGGCCACCTCACGTTCTTGGACACCGGCAGCAGTCCAAAAACCTTTTTCGGGCAAAACAGAACTGGGCGGGAATGGGGGGGCTGAAATCCCAAACCCAGGGACAGAACCACCCCCTCTACCAAAAAAACCCCAAAATACCGGTCAGGATTTCCGACTGGTATTTGGTCTTTACCGCCCAAGGTTCATTTCACAGAGCTTTTTGGACCCACTTTTCGGGGCGTTTTTTTGGCAGAAATCAGTCAAAAAACCAAAAATCTCCTTTGAAAGTCATACTAGTTTCTTGGCCCCTTTAAAGCACTGATACGAAAGAGCAGCATAAAAGAAAAGGAAACTTTTAAAATATGATTGAAGCTTCGTTCTTTCTGGAGAAAAAGAAAAGTTCTGGGTTGTTCAAATTTAAAACCAAAAGGGCAATTGTAAAAATTTTGTTTAAAGGAAAAAGGTTTGAAAATTTTTAAATTAAAAAACGAAGCGGGCGGTTTTTGGTGCGGAGCTTTGTGAAACCATTTTTTGACACTTTTTAAAAATTTTCAATTAGAAAATATGAAAGCAAACATTTTCATTGATAACGATCCCTTTTGGGGTTAAAAACCTTTTCCTTGGTGGCCTTGAAGACGTTATGCCCCTTTTGGTGTCCACTCTATAACTGCTAATTCCCTTTTGCCCAAATAACCACTTCAAACCCCCCTTCGGGAAGCCCCCTTTAAGGGGTCTGGTGCAGGATGCTCGTTTCCGTACCCCTGTTTAAAAACTTCACAAGGCCCCTTTTGGGCCCAAATTTTGGAACAGGTATGGGGCCCCCTTCATACATTTTCCCGGTAGTGCCCCCTTGTTGCAGGAGCCCCCCTTTGTAGCCAAAGGTATGCCCCCTCTGTTGCCAGGTAGTGCCCCCCCCATGGGAGTCAGGGAGGGCCCCCCCGTTTCCAGGAGGGCCCCCCCCCCAATTGCGCCAGGTGGCCCCCCTAAAAACTAATAAAAATAAAATTATAAAAGCCACTCACCTCCCAGGCTCCGCAGCCCCGGAATCCGGCCGATTCCTCAGTGAATTGGGGGTGATGCGCCCCCGTCCTCCCCGCGCCCCTGACTGTATGTACGGCGCACACCCCGGCCGCGCTGTACATACAGCGGGAGGGGGGAACAAACCCCCCTGCCTTTTCCCCGTATGTGACTGACTATTGCGGGGGCGCCCCACAAGTCAGTGAAACTCGCCGGGTTTTTCTTTCGCCGCGGTCCCCCCACGCCTCTGGGGGCCGGGAGGGTGCCAACCTTACCGGGGCGGGCGGGGGGGGGCGACCCATTTTGGGACCCCCCCCCCCAAAAGCCGGGTTTTGAGTTGGCATGTATGATTTAAGGTATTGCAATTGTATGTGTGTCCTTGCCCCCAGTCAATTCCCCTGAACGGGGGCCCGGAACAGCTGTGACTCCCCCCCCAGGGAAATTGAAGTGCATTTACACATCAGCCACCTGCGCTGCTTTTTCTTAGACCCAAGATAGTGCCAGGCGGACTAATGGGGAGTGGTAATTTAGCACCTACCTCTGGGGGTACTAAAGGGTATGGACAGAGTAAGGCTGTGTGCACTCACCATATGACAACATGCCAGATACAGTCCAATTTACGCCAAAAATGTACAGGATCTGGTGCAATAGACAACATATTGCATATTCGGTAGAATTTTCCACTTGATGGTAGAAACCCTATCCTGTAGAGACTACAGCGCACATTTTTCATCGCTGTCTATGCGGCACAGGGTCCCATCAGATTTTCTGCATATTCAAAATACAGAAATCGCAAACAATCCGACAGTATTTCTGTGCTATGTGGACAGAGCCTGACGGTATGAGGACTTAAAGTGCTGAGAGCAGAATGAGTTCCATTTGTGACTGTAACCAGCCTCTTCCCAGGACCCTTGGTGCACTAGATAATGGGGTGACAGTGAGAGGGGGTTAATATCAACATTGCAGTGACACAAATTCACGCCGACTGACACCAAATCCCAGCATTACTAATATAGGTGTCTCATAGACGCCGCTCCATTACTAACACTGGGAGAAAATTACTAACAAATAAGACTGTTGCTAAAGAGCTCCCACAGCCGGGACTGCAGTGCAGACAAGCATGAAATGTGTGAACGTGGCCGTTACACGCACAGAGTGTTGAACTGCCATTCACAAGATGGCCGCTCCCATCAACTGGTTATCACATAATTCTCACATCACATTATGACTGTCATTATGGGGATTATGCTGCCAAAGGTCACTTTTTTCATATTTTGTTCTATTTACATCCTTTAATCTGTAAGACACCTTATTATGTTTAATGGAGATCGGTCCGCTTTAAACTGAGCTCCTGGCAGAGGCTGGGACATGTATGTCAAACCATTGCCCTTCATTGTCACTGCTGTCTTAGGTCTCATCCCAATTCTAACCATATAGCGCCGGTTAAAGCCGATCTGCACTGCTTGTCCTCATCCATAACCCACATTCAGGGACGGTCAGGACAACTGACCGATTTCTTAGCCGGGCTACAATTTCCCAGCCTTGGGGAACTTGCCTGGATTGATCATGTTACTTTCTACAGGTTGGAGCACATTGAGGGTTGCTGCTGGGTTGATATCTACATGGGTTTTGGGAGCTGTTCCCTCACTTCTTGCTTTGCTTTTATCATTTGTGTGGTAATAATCTGCTGCTTGTTTTTTAGGGGAAGCTCTAGGGTGATCTTTGTTTTACAAGGAGCTGTCATTGGACTAAGCTGGGCTCTCACAGATGGAGTAAGGGCTTACTTGGGAGTAATGGGTAAACCTTGTCTCTTCCATCTGTTCCCTCTACTCGAGTCTACAGGAAACTTGTCAGCACTAAAGTTCGGATTCCATGGTCCCAACCACACAACCCAACCCATCCTGGTAATGCTTCCATTATATCCTAATAGATTCAGTCCATCAGGAGGACTGCCAGCCGTGACTGTGAACCAGCAAACCAGTCCAAAGATTGAAGCTAGTGTGGTAAGTGCCCAACCACACGGTCATGCTTCCCCCTTCAGGTTGGGCTGCAGGCGGTGGTGGCATTGATGGAGCTGGAACACATGCGGTATGGCCAGGTTTAGACCCTGTTTAACAGCCCAGATGAGCACAACTCAGCTCCGCTATATGGGAGTCATTCCAGGCCGTATTCATATGTTTTTGCTCTCAAACTATGTATCTATTACACAATGTACAGAATGTGACTTTCCATCATTCATTAAACAGACAAAGGTTTCCTTAGTTTAAACAAACCCAACACATTTTATCTTTTGTAGAATCTCTATGTGGAGGACACAGATGTGGTGTGAATGGGGCTTTGGGGGCTTGTCATCTGCCCGTTACGGATAATGCTTGTCAATAACCCTTCAATCTTGATTGACACTGTAATCTCTATCAGGTGGAAGACTACATATTTGGAACCAAATTAAAAAAGCTCCTCCTTTTAGATGCACAGGTCCAACTGTCCAAGCTTTAGAGAAACTTTGCCAAACTTGCTGATATCGAACAAGGAGCTGAATGGAAATTTCACATCTTTAAATCATACATTGAATACAGATTACAGGTTTATGGAGACCTGTCTGTAGCGAGGCTACCCTACAGCATGCTGTCTGACTGCATTGACGTGTCCCTGGCTAGTTTACAACAATGTGACTGATAAAGGTTTGGACTCACAGGTGATATCTCTGGTTTCATTTCTTCTAGGTGAAGGCCGCCATGATGACCCCTCAGCTGTGACTCGCTAGTGCAACGGCCAACAGCCAAATTAGTGAGTCTATAGGAGGGGCTAAAGGTAAGTGCTTCACTAAGTAGTAGTGCCCTCTACAGGCTCCTTCGATAGCACTCCCACACCTAACATTATCCCTCCTTGGTACCTTCAGTGCATGCCTTCCCATTGCTTTTCATTTTCTGGGAAACTCTTCTTTATGCCTCATTTTTATAACTCATTACCTGCATCTGCTGACAGATCTGATAGCACCTGCCTGTTACATGTATGAGCCTTTTGTAGATTACCAGGCTCTACCGGGAGGAGCTAAGTATATGTATAGCCTCCTGACCTAAGCCCAAATGTCCTTTAATGGATGTAGCAACCTTCAGCTTGACTGAGAGCTTTGCGTTATTTGCCCTATTCACTTTCACAGGGTCTTTCATTACAGATGACACTGTTTGGGCTGAGTGCACCTAAAGCTTTGCATGGCCAATAATATAAGGTGTTATCTATCAAGTTGAATGTTGCTACATCTGCAATGTACAGAATGACGAACCAGACAATCAATGGTTCGTTCCCACCATCGCCAGGAGCTTAATGTCTGAGAGATGCCGCTTCTCAGATCGAGAACAGCAACACCTTTCCTTATGGTTAAAGCTGCTCAGTTCCTTTTGTAAATTACGAGACTTCACTGGAAACTTCATCAGATTTTCTTTACAGGGAAAATTTTACTTTACTCATTGGTTTTTCTCTATTCAGAATAGGTCAGTATTTGAGAAAACTAACAGTGGCCCCTGGTGAACACAAGGAACATCAGCAGAAGGAGCCCTTTCATTGGAAATTACAGCAGAGCCATGAAGGGGACTAGGAGATCTGAGGAGACCACCTTAAATCCAGCACCTGCAAAGACCTCCCCTGCAGCCACAACACCAGGCCTGGTTACCTCCACACATGTCAATGTATTTATTACTCTCTCCAAACATGGAACAGCCTCAATCTTCTGCTGTGAACCTTATCTGAAGAAACCTGTTGCCTCGTAGTGTCACTGAGATGTTAAAACCCCTTATCCTTGGCTCAGATGTTATACAGGACTATGTGAGGCGACCTTCTGCCACATGTATACGCTGAACCTATCACAATGTTACAGGACGTACGCTCACCTTGTTACATATCTTCTGCTGCTGGGTGTGTGGTTTGGTGTCGTACTTCCTCCTGGAAAATACTATGTTTGGTGTTAATAAATAGATTGATCAAATGACATTGGTTTTGGGATTGACACATTTTCCACACTACAAACCATAATAACTAAATGTTCGGGTCTTTTTGGCTTTAAATATTGGGGAAATTTACAATTGTTTAAGTTTAAAAATACAAAACATAATAGCATTAACGATAATTTGGTCATATGTATGATTTAACATTCATTTAAATAGTTTCTACTAGAAACCTATTGGTAACAATGTCACAAAGGGCCACATGTATGAAAACTGTCTAAATCTAAAATTCACTTTGGTGCCCTAAGCAGCCAATCAGAGCGCCCCTTGCATTACATATAGTGCTCTGGGAAAATCGGAGCCACTATGATTGGCTGCTATGGGCAACAAACAATGTTAGACCGAGACAGTTTTCACACATGTGGACCAAAGAGTTTGACACTCTGGTTGAGCACCGTCACATTCACACTGGGAATCAGAACTTCATTGTGTCACATTTTTGGGAGGCTTTAATGGTGACACGTGTTTGCATTCAGAGGTTACTTTGGTTACCTAGTTTATTTGCTGAGGGCTCCAGATTGCTTGCTTTGACAAGTGATGCTAGTGCTGGGTTATCAATAGAAAGGTACAGGCTTAGGTTGTTACAGAATCTCCCAACATCAGAAAAGGAAAATTCAGAAATTTTATCACATCGGTAATTAACATAAAATTCATGTTTTTATGTATTAAAAAAATTTCAGAATCTAAGTCAACAAAATCTACTGGAATGTGCACTTGCTGGATTGTCCTCATCTGGGATTGTACTTTGTGGCCAGGAATCTTAGTCCCTTTATTTCCAAAGCCACAACTGACGAGTTCTAGACGATCCTGCACCTTCACCAAGACTTTACTTGTTTCCTTCCTTCTTTGTTTGGTGTTTTTTACTGAACGATGACACGACTACATTCATTTCATCAGGCACGGACACAGAGAACTCACACTATGGAAATCTTACAGAATTATGCTTGAGGTGTAGTAAAAGTTAAATGATATTACTACACAGATTACTCTCGTTGTATTGTCACAGCATTAATTACAAATCTATAACCAGACAGTGGTGCACCTATTATTACAGGAACACTAACCCAAAAGTTTCAAGATGTAATAGAGCTTTAAAAAGTAATTATTACTCCACAAACAGGGAAACTAAATACAAACTATCGGGAACAGTAGCAAAGAAATGTGGGAACTGTGATAAATAAGGATATGTCTCCACTGCACAGAAAAAGGGCCATTGGGTCTGCATTTTTGATTTCTAACAAAAACTCCCATAAACACTATGGTGAGAACGTCCCGCTGTCTCCCATAGACTCTATAGTAAGAGTCTCCCATAGACTCTATAGTAAGAGTCTCCCGCTGTCTCCCATAGACTCTATAGTAAGAGCGTCCCGCTGTCTCCCATAGACTCTATAGTAAGAGCGTCCCGCTGTCTCCATAGAAATCTATAGTAGAACGTCCGCTGTCTCCATAGACTCTATAGTAAAGAACGTCCCGCTGTCTCCATAGACTCTATAGTAAGAAACTCCCGCTGTCTCACATAGACTCTATAGTAAGAACGTCCGCTGTCTCCATAGACTCTATAGTAAGAACGTTTCCCGCTGTCTTCCCCTAGACTCTATTAGGGAACGTCCCGCTGTTCCATAAAACTCTATAGAAGAAGGGTCCCGCTGTCTCCATAGACTCTATAGTAAGAACGTCCTTTTGTCTCCCATAGACTCTATAGTAAGAGCGTCCCGCTGTCTCCCATAAACTCTATAGAAAGAACGTCCAACTGTCTCCCCTAGACTCTATAGTAAGACGGTCCCCCTGTCTCCCATAGACTCTATAGTAAGAACGTCCCGCTGTTTTCCATGACTCTATAGTAAGAAACGTCCCCCGTCTCCATAGACTCTATAGTAAGAGCGTCCCGCCGTCTCTATCGACTCTATAGTAAGAGCGTCCCGCTGTCTCCCATAGACTCTATAGTAAGAAAGTCCCGATGTCTCCCTTTGACTCTATAAGTGAGAACGTCCCGCCGTCTCCCATAGACTCCCATATGAGAAAAGTCCCGCCGTCTCCCATAGACTCTATAGTGAGAACGTCCCGCCGTCTCCCATAGACTCTATAGTGAGAACCTCCCGCCGTCTCCCATAGACTCTATATTGTGAGAACGTCCCGCCGTCTCCCATAGACTCTATAGTGAGAAGTCCCGCCGTCTCCCATAGACCCATAGTTGAGAAACGTCCCGCCGTCTCCCATAACTCTAGTGAGAACGTCCCGCCGTCTCCAAAAGACTCTATAGTGAGAAGGTCCCGCCGTCTCCCATAGACTCGTATAGCGAGAAGGTCCCGCCGTTCTCCCATAGACTCTATAGTGAGAACGTCCCGCCTCTCCCATAACTCTATAGTGAGGAACGTCCCGCCGTCTCCCATAGACTCTATAGAAAAACGTCCCGCGTTTTCCCATAGGACTCTATAGTAAAACCCCCCGTCTCCCATAAACTCTATAGTGAACGTCCCGCCGTCTCCCTAGCTCTATAGTAAAACTCCCCGTCTTCCCCCCTAACCCAT
>JAODAL010042865.1:0-34398 GCA_025379985.1 Phyllomedusa bahiana
ATTGAAAAAACAGCTGAAACCTTCTTTTAAAATTTAAATCAATCAAATCCCTAACAACACGTGTGTCGCCGAGACCGGCGCAACATCGGGAATTGGGATATTCGAAATTGCCGGGAAATCCAGTAATTCAAATTCTGTAAGCGTTTCTCATTGGTCGGCATAAACCAACCAATCAGAATAGGAGCGACAGTGTCCCATTATAAGCTATGGAGAAGTATGGACCAATCACAGGCAAAGGCGGGACAGTTCAAAATACAGTAAAAAGGCAGGAAAGAGCTGATTGGTTGAACTAGCGGGGGCTTGGCTATCCTGGCCAATTAGAGCGCGAGCTACTTGTCCCATTGTAGTCAATGGAGAGATCGGGGCACTGAAATCTCGGCTCTCAGCGCCGTGCAGCATGGAGTATGATTAAAAAAATCATTTTTATTAGGTGTAAAATATGATCTGAAAAAGAGCTGAAACCTTCTATAAACATACATTAATAAAATCCCTAATAACGCGTTTGTCGCCGAGACCGGCGCATCATCAGGAATTGCAATATAGAGAATTGCCGGGAAAAACAGTAATTCAAATTCTTTAAGCTCTTCTTATTGGTCGGCATAAACCATCCAATCAGAATAGGAGCGACAGTGACCCATTATAAGCTATGGAGAAGTATGGACCAATCAAATGAAAAGGCGGGCAGTTCAAAATACAGTAAAAAAGGCAGAAAAGAGCTGATTGGATGAGCCCAGGCGGCAGATGTGAATCCACCAATCATATGTAGTGCATCTATTTCGAATGGAGAAAGAAGGGCGCGATAGAAGTGCGCCCTAAAAGTTATTACTGTCTATGGGAAATATTCTAGTACTGTGATTGGTTGGAGAAGAGGGGCTCGTCCAGCTTAGCCAATCAGCGGCTGAGCTACCTTCTCATAGAGTTCTATGGGGAAAAGAAATGCAGAGCGAGCTCTGTTTGTGATTGGCTAAGTTAAAAGAGGCGCGGTTATTTGGACCAATGGGAAAGCGAGCGACGCTCTTATGGGTTTTCAAATGCAATCTGTAATAAAACTGTACATGGCCGAAATCAAATGATAATACTCCCGAAGTTGTACCGATCTGTATATAAAATGAACAATAATATGGGGGTAACGAAAAAAAAAATATTAATTCAATAAATTCATTTTTATTTCTTTATTTTCGTTAGCCAAGGATCAATAGTATGGGTGTATGATCGCACTACCTCGGGCGGCGAATCTTAGGCGCAGTCCCGCACTGTGCCTAAGTCCCGCACTGCGCCTCACACACTGGCGAGGCGCGGCGGACTTTACACCGCATGTATGAGCGCACCTCGGCGCCGACATACATGAGGCACAAATTTCGCCGGAAAACTGGCGAAAACGTGCGCTCCGACGTGGCGAGATTCATACATGTCGCCCTTAGTCTTCAACAAGTGAAATGCTGCTCAATTGGATTAGGATCAGGTGACTGACTTGGCCATTCAAGAATATCCCACTCCTTTGCTTTAATAATCGCCTGGGTTGCTTTGGTTTTATGTTTTGGGTTATTGTCCATTTGTATTATGAAATGCCGACCAATCGGTTTGGTTGCATTTGGCTGGAATTGAGCACACAGTATATCTCTGAATATGTCAGAATTCATCTGGCTGCTTCTGTCCTGTGTCACATCACTAATAAACACTGGCAGCCATGTATGCCCAAGCCATCACCTTGCCTCTGCCGTCTTTTACAGATGATCTGGTATATGCTTTGGATCAGGAGCTATACTTTTTTCTTTCCATCATTTTGATAGAGGTTGATCTTGGTTTCATCTGTCCAAAGAATGTTCTACCAGAACCGTGCTGGCTTTTTGAGATTTTTTTTTAAGCAAAGTCCAATCCAGCCTATTTAATCTTGAGGCTTATGCACCGTGCAGTGAACCCTCTGTACTCATGTTCATGCAGTCTTCTCTTTATGGTAGATTTGGAATTGATATGCTCACATCTGAACATTAGTTTGGACTTTATGTCCATTATATAACTATAACTTGAATATGTTTCAGTAAACAAGTAAAAAAAAAAAATGTCAGTGTCCAAATATATATGGACCTAACGATAGATCCTTTCCAACACCTCACTGTACTATGCAAACCAGCACTGACAAATTTGCTTTGTAAAAACCTCTCACCTATGTATGTTATGAATAACATCATACAGTTACCAAATAATACACCTATACATGGAGCAAATATACCAAACATATGATTGTTACTAAAAAATAGAAAAAAAAATCCCACAACACCCATTAAGCCCTTAATGTCCCAGCCAGTTTTGGCCTTCCTTACACAGCCCTATATTTGAAATCTGACATCTGTCACTTTATGTGAGAATAACTTGTTGACACCTTTACCTATCCATGTGATTCAGAGAGTGTTTTCTTTTGACACAGTGTGCTTTAAGTTATTTAGTGTTCAAAACAGCATTTAGAAAGTTTATTAACCCATTAGGTGTTTCACAGAAATTAAAGCACAGTAGAGGTGAAATTTCAACATTTCAGTTTTTGTTGAAGAGTGGCTATTTTTATCCATTGTTCACTGGTACTGTACACAGTAGAAAGGACCAGGGAAATGCAACTTAATATCTATCCCCCCAATTCTACCATTTTTAGAGATATCCCATATGTGGCCCTAGTGAGCTATTTGGCTCAACCACAAGCCACAGAATAAGAAGAGCACCTACCGGACTCTGGGGCCTCATTTTCTTTACTATTTTATTTAGGCAAAATTCCAGGTTTGCGTACACCCTAAGGGGCTAAAACTTAAAAAACTCCCATAACAAAGACCCCATATTGGACACTACTACCCTTAAGGAATATATCCAGGGGTGTAATGAGTATATTGACCCCACAGGTGTTTTCACAAATTTTTTTAGCGTTAGGCTGCGAAAATCAAAAATAATTTTTTTTCCAACAATCTGCAATTTTAGCTGAAAATGTCCTGGAAAAAAAAGCACCCAAAAGTTTGTTAGCAATTTCTACTAACTTCGGCATTACCCTATATGTGGGTGTAAACTTCTATTTGGACACATGGCAGGGCGTACAAGGGAAGGAGTGCTATTTGGCTTTTGGAATGCAGATTTTGGTGGGTGCCATGTCTTATTTGCAAAGCCCTCAAAGTACCAAAACAGGTGAAACCTTCCATAAATTGCCACATTTTGGATTCAACACCCCATTGATCTCATCTAGGGGTGTTTTATGCATTTTGGGTGCACAGGGGTGCCATAGTTTTTTTTAGCAATGGGCCATGAAAATAAGGGGGGAGTACATTTTCGCCTTTATTTTTGGGCTTCATTCTTAAAGCGTTCACCGTGTGGCATAAATGACAGGATAACTATACTATGTGGATCAGTGCAATTACAAGGAAAAAAAAATACACAATAGAAATGCATTTAGAAAAACTGTGCTTTTATGTCGTCATAGCCTGTGTACAGAGCTTTTTTTTGAGGGATGAATTGACATTTTATTGGTACCATTGTGGGGTGCATTTGATGCTTTGATCACTTTCTAGTAAGGTTTAGGTGAGGCATTTTGAACAAAATACAGCATTCCTGGTAGTGTTTTTTAGTTTTATTTTTTTACAATGGTTATCATATGGTATAAATGACATGCTAGCTTTACTCAGCAGGTCGATATGATTACAGCGATACCCAATTTTTTTTATGTTTTACTGCTATTACACAATAAAAACACTTTTATTTAAAGAGGAAAATTTTTTTTTTTGCATCGCCATAGTCTGAAAGCCATAACTTTTTTATTTTTCTGTGTAGTGGTTTGCTTTATTGCGGGATGACGTTTTTATTGATATAATTTTTTGGGGAACAAGGCTTTTCGATTGCTTTTAAATCCTTTTTTTGGAAGGCAGGGTGAAGAAAATACTGTAATCTTGGTAGTGCTTTTTATTTTTATATGTTACAGCGATCACTGTGCAGTATATGTGACAAGTTAGTTTTACTTTGTGGCTCGAGATGATTACGGCGATATCCAATTTATATAGTTTTTTTATGTTGAAGTACTCTTAAAAAAAAAGTGTTTTATTGTGTAAAACATTATTTACGCATCGCTATTGTCTGATAGCCATAACTATTTTATAATGTAATGTACAGTTGACATACTGCAACAATCATGTGAACTCTGTTTTAGAATTTGCACGGTCCCCAGGATGTATGCATACCTCCAGGTCATTAACCCCTTAAGGACCCGAGGTTTTTTTGTTGACACGTTAGTTTTTCCCTCCTCGCCTTCTCAGAGCCATAACTGTTTTACTTTTCTACCTACATAGACCGCTTTTATTTTGCGGGACAAGATGTACTTTCTAATGGTGTTATTCACTATACTATAGAATATACTGGCAAACCGCAAAAAATATTCCAATTGGGACAAATTGTGAAAAAAAAAACGTACTTTCACCATGTTTGCTGATGTTTTGCTTTTACGGCGTTCAATATTTGGTAAATGTAATGTGCTATTTGTATTCTAAAGGTTGTTATGCATCCAACAATATCAAACATATAGGGTTTCCTTTATGCTTTGGTACCGTAAAAAAATTACAAACATTTTCTATTTTTGAAATTTGCGCCGCGGCGCCATTTTGTGCGACCACTAACTTTTTTGTACTAACACCTATGGACATCTGTGAGGGGCAATTTTTGTGGGCTGAAGTGTACTTTTTATCGCTAGCAGTTTGGAATGCATGCAACTTTTTTGATCACTTTTATTCCATTTTTTTAAGTGACATAAAATGACCAAAAAACGCAATATTGGCGTTTGGAATTTTTTTCTTCTACGGTGTTCAGCGTACGGGACAAATGATGTTATATTTTTATAGATCGGACTTTTTCAGACGCGGCAATACCAAATATGCGTAAAATTCTTTTATTATTTTTATTGTTATTATTTGTAAAATAGGGAAAGGGGGGTGATTTGAACTTTTAATACTTTTTTTTTTTGTACTGTAAAACTTTTTTTTTTTTTTTTTTTTACTTTAACATTGAGTCCCCCTATGGTGCTTGACCACTAGGGGCGCAATTGTTAATACAGTCTAATGCATTGTATAAACAATGCATTAGACTGTACCAAGATGGCGGTTTCCCCACTTCCTGGCTGCGGCCGGAAGTGGGGCAAACCGGGACATGGCCTTCACAAGGCTCCCCGCTGCCATGTCCAGGCGTCACCGATCTTCATTCATTCAGACGCTGCGGCCATCTTTGCCGCGTCGTCTAAGGGGTTAAACAGAGCGGGCTGGCGACGCTGCCTGCTCGCGCTGTACCGGCCGGGTGTTAGCTGCGATCAGCCGCTTACACCCGGTGACTGTGCGGGGGGGTCGCGGAGCGATCTTCCTGCAAAGCCCCTTACCAACCCTAGGGCGTACTCATACGTCCAGGGTCCTTAAGGGGTTAATAAGTTAATATTACTACTTAAGTACCAAATAATACTGGCAGACCATGACCAAATGTGACCACCGCATTTAACTGTCAGTTGTACACAGATGCTCTGTAGACTTATACTGTAGTTACATCCAGTAACTCATAAGTGATAAATTCTCTGAGGAGTCATTTACTTTCCTTTTCCTTCCCCATCCGACCCAAACTACCATGGTGACTTCTCCCAGCCACTACTTGTCTCTGAAAAATTTACCACACAAATATTTTAGAATCCTCACTTTTCCACCACCTATATACCTACCTACTGGGAGTTCTTTAGCTTTTGCTCCCTGCTCTGCAGTAGCTTTCAACTGCATAGAGTTGAAAAGACCCCCGGCCCATGGCAACGGCCTGAAAGGCGGCTGTTAGGTTAGTAATAAATCCAGCCAAGTTGCTACTTCCTCAACTTAAGATATATATTGCTGCAAGCAGCGGGGCCCCAAGAATTAGATATCCAGTCAGGTTGATGGATAGTAAATCTCTGTTTAATACCAGGAAATACAGGCTTTTTATATCATTCTATACGTAAGCAGTTATTAAGGCATGTATTAAACGATCATTGGTTAATTAACATTGGATGGGATGAGTTAATTAAGAATCACGAGTTCATATTTGGAAATATGTTTCTTGCAAGCCTTGCTTAATTTAAAACTGTCCAAAACCCCCCCAAACTGCCGAGCGGTTTATTATGAGGAAGTTTGGGTATCGCAACAACATGTCCAAATGATTTCTGTGTCCTTAGTCTGCTTGCTTAAGCTGTTAATCCATAGTGAATCCATTTTATATATATCCTCAGTATCATCCAAGACAAGATACATCTTGAAGGTAGTTTTCCTTGCATAAAGCATTTCAAGCTTATAATATCTGATTAACCTGGTTAAGGGAAAAATAGGTATAGAGAGAATAATTCATGCAAAAGTTATATATGAACAGTCTAGATATAATCAATGGATATGAAAAGTACCAACAGAGTTCTAATGTTTTCCTTTAATCAATTCCCACACCTGACACGGCGATGCACCAGCAATCTTCCCTGTGGGCAGATTGCCTGTTCGGAGGAGCGGCAGTTCGGGGCAGCAGCTTGTGACCCGGATAAAATGGTCTAGCGACTCCTCTGTCCATTACTAGTACTGTTTATTTAAATAAAGTGGATTTTGTTGATTGTGTTTTTGTATAGTTTTATTACAATCCCCAAAACTATCCCTTGTTGACCATTTTCTTAAAGAAATAGATGCAATACTGGTCTGAAATAATCTGACAGGTCCAATGTGAAGGTTGTACAGAGGTGGGGAATGAAGGTGCTGGAAAAGTGAGAATTTTGAAATGTTTCTGTGGCAAAGTCTACAGAGATGAGTCGTGGCTGGGAGAAGTTGTCATGGTGGTCTTTGCCGAAAGTAAAAAAGGTAAGGAAACAATTCATCAGAGAAAACGTTACTTATGAGTCACTGGCTGCAATTGCACTGTAATTACTCACATGTTTGTGGAGCCTTTGTACAACTTGCAGTTACTATGTGAAGGTTGCATAGGGTCATGGTCTGGCAATATCATTTGGTCCTTAGGAAATAGTATCATTGA
Organism: Phyllomedusa bahiana; assembly: GCA_025379985.1. NCBI lineage: Eukaryota > Metazoa > Chordata > Amphibia > Anura > Hylidae > Phyllomedusa > Phyllomedusa bahiana. The sequence continues at coordinate 7,030 of JAODAL010042865.1, forward strand.
TACTGATGGTCTTGGTATTGAGGGATTTTTTTTTTTTTTTTTAATACATGAGATTTTTTAAAATTTTATAAAGTAAAACGGGTTTCACAATGAAAAGGACAAAAAAACAGTAAGTTATGAACAAAAAAAAACATACAAACCATGCCATAGACATTCTTTCACAGAGGTTACAGCGGAGGGTTCTCAATAAGTAGGAGTTAAGATAGGGGAGAAGGGAAGGTAACAGTAAAAAAAGCATCACCCCTGTTGAACATAGTCGCTGTGAACAAGAAAATTTATTATATTTTTTAAGGAATAAAAAAACTTCATATATACCATAAAACTATAATTGGGTAGTGTAGAGAATCATAAAGAGTCAAAAAAGGGGGGAGTCTGGGCCAAAATCTCCCCTTTTTCTTTAAATTTTGGGGCAAAAATGGGGTGGAATCAAAAGGGAGGTTTCACATCTAAATTGGTAATTGATCTGTTTAAAAATTTTTTTGATAGAAAAAGGGGGTCCGAGGATTTCCCAAAGGCTAAATATGGGTTTTTGGTTGCTATTAGGATTGGGAAATTTGAAGTCCCAAAAGAGGCGGGAATTTCCCAGGGGTATGTCAAGTAATGCTAGGGGGGGTTTAGAGTAATCTTTAGTGAAAATAGATTAGAAATAAGTTCCCTCAACTTGACCCCAAATTTAGCGGGACAGTTATTAGGACAGTTCCACCACATATGCAGTAGGGTTCCAACTTGACCGCATCCCTCCAACAAAGGGCTGAACTGGGTTGGGTAAATGAGCTACTCGAGTTGGGGGAGATACCATCTGAGATGTAATTTTTTCATTTTTCTAAGTGATTTATACACTTTGAATGTTTGATGGAGGTGCCCCAGCTGCCATCCATGTCTCATAGTCAAACTTAGTAGATGGATCATTTTCCCATTTTTTAATATAGTTTGGTTTGCATTGATTATCTACATTTAATAATAATGGTATGAAACTGAAAGCCCCTTTTCAAACCCTTTTTTCCCTCGCAAGAAATTTAGATATGTAGACTCCGATTTAAATTTTTGTGGCCTACCCCAAATTTGGATTATATGACGGATCTTAAGTACTTATAAAAATGGTTCGGTCCAAATTATAAACTGATCAAAATGGCAATTTTTGGAGTTTTTTTTTTTTCATTAGTAATGTTTGTCGTAATGCCCACTGCCCCAGTTGTTTAACACAAGGTGTGGGGTGAATTGGGCAGAGATGCCACATTCTTTTTTTGAAAAAAATACCCTTTTCCGGGGTTTGACATGGGTTTTTCCCAATTGAAAAAGCATGTTGGGGGGAAAGGGGAAATTTGGAGGGGGAAATTTAAAGTCTTTAAATTGCTATAAAAGGGGTCTTAAATTGTGTAAGGAGTTTGGGGAAATTTTCAATTTGGCCCAGTGATGTGTATCCGGCGTCCAAAGGAATGTAGTGTTCAAGCACCGGGCTGTTTATGGGGTTCAAGTCAGGGCTGCCTTCCTTCTTTGATACTAAGAAATAATTTGTTTCCTTACTGGGTTTTTTAGCCCCCCAAAAAAATTTAAGAATAGAGATTGGAGTTTTAATCGTGGTAGGAATATGATGGGAGCGATCGTGGAATATAAAAAGGGGGGGAAAGAAAAAGCATTTGGTAATTTTTATTCTAAAACCAGGAAAATTTGGGATTGGGGGACAAGCGGTTGTTTTTTCAGTGGGGAATTATAAAATGGTCTAAGTTATTGTTGTTTTGAGTCTAGAAGGGGTTTTTTTGACCCTTTAAATAATAATAGATGATTTGACCATGTAAACCATTCTTTGAAAGAAGGCTTTTGAAAGGGGGAGTTATGTGAAAGGAGAACACTGGTTTTGGTCTGTTTCAATTTAAAGAAAGAGGAGTATGAATCCAAGTTAAAGGAGGGCTAAGGAGTGTTAGGGGTTACGGAATTATAAAAAATATCATTGCGAACAGGATTTTATGTGTTTGCCGAAAAGGAGATTCGAGTTTATCGGATTGTCAAATCATTTCCCCGGGTTCTACCCCAATAAAAAATTTTCGGGGGGGAAGCGGACAGCCTGAGGTTACCTTTGGGAAATAGAAAAGGCCGAAGACAACCCCGATTTTAAAAAATCTTGCTGAAGGAATAAATATAAGGAAATGATAGATTAAATATAGGCCTAAAAAACCGAATTTACCCAAAATTCTTTGAGATGTCCATTTTAAAGCGGTAAAAGGGCCCTTCTCTGCGTCCAATGATAGTAAATGGAAGGAGTTTTTCCTATTAATTTTATGAATCTTTTTCAAATCTTTAATCCCGTCTCCGTCTCCCGCCCCAAACAAAACCCCCCGGGTCCTTGTTAATTGGGCAAGGAAAATACACTTAGGGGGTTGCTATGTTTTTGGAAAATAATTTAAGTCGAAATTCAACAAGATATGGGTCTGAAATTGGAAATTTGACAGGGGATTTATGGTTTGGGTTTTGTGGTTACTGTGGCACACAGCTTTTCCTTGGGGGCAAAACCTTTATTAGATTTTGGGAAAGTTTGAGGCGAGATGGGAGAAAGAGTGAGAAAACAATTTTTTCCATTCGATGGGGCCCCGTGGTCCGGAGATTTTTAGTTGGATTTTTGGCTGCCGCTTTCTTCAACCCTTTTTGGTGATTTGTACCTTTTTGGCCCTTGTTAAACTGGGTAAATTCCCACTTTGTTTTGGGAACGGAGTTGAATATTATGAACTTGGGGAATACAGGGGTTCATCTTTTAAGTTTTAAAATTGATAATAAGTTGCAAAGGCTTCCCAAATAAGTGAGGATCAAAAGTTTTGGAGTTATCGGATTTGTGGTGGAAATCTTCTTTTTGCTTGGAAAATTTTTTAACTTTTTTACTAGATTTTTTAAAAGGGCGATCGCCATGTACTAAAAACCCATTTAAGTTTAGAAGGTGGGCTTCTATTTTTTAAAAAAATAAAAAATTTTGTTCCTACAAATTTTTTAATTTCTCCTTAGTTGTGGGTAAGATTATTTAAATTGTTTGTCGGGTTTAAAATTTTAATCGGGGCTGCATGTATTCTCCTTTTGCGTTTCCCCCTTGGGTGAATTTTTAATACAGTTCCCTGTTATGCTTGTGCGCCCCCAACGGGCTTCATTGAGGAGCGCCCAAATTTTGAAGGAGAAATAACTGTGAGTTTTTGTTGGATTTCTTTAATTTTGAGGTTTTCAAAAGAAATTTTTAATCCCCAAGAGTAAGGGGGGTAGGTGTCCTGTCCGCAGGGTTAGAATAGGTGGTGGTGGGGCCCTGTGGCTTTTCCATATCCGTAGTTACTACTTTTTGGGGGTCCCCTACCACTAGAAAAAATCAATTCTGAATGGTTTTTGGGAAAGGGGAATAGAAATGAAATCTATCTCCCTGCGTGGGGTTTTCGCCATGGGTCTGCTATTTTCCCGGGGGTTTGGCCCCTTAAGTTCTGAGGTAACGAGCGTACCGGGTGATTGCCAGTATTTTAACAACTACATTGAAATCCCCCCAAACAGGGTATGCCATACATATGCTTTTTACCTTAGTCAAACTTTGTTGATGAAAGATATTTGTCCCTTTGGGGCATTAAAAAATTTTCTAGGTATTTTGGATAGAAATTATTTTCATTGAAAAATAAGAAATTTTCCCCCTTTGGATCAATTATGGAAAGAACGCTTTAAATGAAAAGTGTTCCCCCAAAAAAAATGGCTACTCCAGCCTTTTTTGATAAGGCCGTATAGAGTATGGAAAATTTTTTGTGTTTCAAAGGAAAGAATCCTTTAAATTTATGTTTTCTTTTAAGATAGAAACAATTTTAGCTTTTCCCTTTTTCCCCAAATGAGGGTTTTTGTGTGGGGAGTTAAGCCTTAACATTATAAGGGAAAGACCTTTAAACCCCATATTAACAGCGGGAATTTAGTTAGAATCCCCCCTTTAAAATCATAAGATTTTCAGGAAAAAGAGCTTAGGTATGGGAAGAAATAAAAACAATATAAAAGTAATAGGCATAGGAAACGTCCTGGGTGAACCTAGATTGTTTCCCCCGGGAAGGAAACCCGAATTGGGGAAAGTCTTTGCGGGGGGGTTTCCCGCAAAGAAAAAATGAGCTAAAGTACCAAAAAATTGAGCTCCTCTAGAAACCCGGGGGAGTGAGGAATATGTGCAAATTTGGGAATCATTTTGTCGTGTTGGGGCGAGGCCGGATTCCGGGCCATATGGGCGTTAGTAGACCGGTCTGTCCACCCTTTTTTTGGAGGGGAATTTGGTGGGGTGAAAACAAGCCCCGATAAAAGGGGGCCTCTTAGCGAAGAGGGGTTGAGGCAAAGTTTTGGAAGAGTCCTTGGTTATAACAAGTTTGATGGGAACCCCAAAAATATGGGATATTGTTTTCTCTCGAATCTTGGGTTTCCGGGGGAAATTCCCTTTTTTTAAGCATGGCCCGCAGAGAGTCCGGGTAAATAGAGACGTTTTGAATTACTGGAAGATCGAGGAATTTTTTTAGCCTTAAGGAAATTTTCTTTGTTTTTTAAAAAAAAGATTCTTGCTATTTTCCCGGGAGGGGGCCCGATGTTAGGTTTCGGTGGGCTGTGGGGTGCGGTTCTTTTAAATTTGGTCAGACGCATCGGGGGAAACTAGGGCCATTGATCATGAGAAATTGGGTAAAGGGATCCGGGGAGACCCATTTGGGGAATCCTCGGGCCCAATATTGTTGCGGCGTGGGATTTCAAGATCCTATTGGAAGAGTCTTTGGACCTTTCTTCAATGCGGCGTTAGGTCACTAGCAGTTTTTGTGATTTTGCAAATTCTGCCCTTTTTTTTTCAACATGCATGTTCTAGAAACCAGCGCTTGCATGTCCATTTTGAATTCGTCCACATCCGCTTGAAGTCACTTTGAGTGATTCTCTGGGATGATGAAAATAGACGTTGAAGGGTTTATATCCGAGGTACAAAAGGATCTGAGGTGTTGATGATCCATATCGACTGAGTCTGTCTGGATGAAGCTTAGAGATAGGGAGAGATAGATTTCCTCTTTCACTATCTCGTGAGCGAGTGTACGTAGTTATGGAAAAACTCTGTAGCTTAGTGGGTTGAGACTTGTTTTTCTTTTGGATTTCCACCCCATAATTCAGTTGTAGATAAATATTAGGAAGAAGCGGAGAATTACTGGTATGTAGGAGCAAACAGATCCTAAAGTAGAAGTGATTTCAAGATAGTAGATAGTACCGGAGGGATGTAGCACAAGCTCCTTTCTGCAGAACCTTTGCTAAGCTAGACGAGTAGGGATGTTCATATATGTAATAACTATGCTTGTTATAAGCTTCTAGAGCTCCTTACAAATATGCCTATTCACGAATCCACAGAAGGTTACATGGGGTGGGCAGCGTTGATGTGCTGTCACTGACCAAATGACACTAATAAGTGTGTTGCTGCGCTATGCGCCCCCTTTTTTTTTTTTTTTATTATTATAATCCTTGTAAGGACCCTCCGATCAGGATATGAAGAGCTAGTGTGCCCCAGGAGTTGCCTGATTAATGTGCAGCAGAGTTTTTATCTATAGATTAACAGGTATTTCTCTGATGGGCACAATGCACAAATAAGGACAGGATATGGAGTGCACTGTCCCTAATAGTTAAATATGCAGTTAAGATGGTTGGCCTTGGGATTTACCCGCCACTCACCGGGAGTTTCCCGCTGCGTCGCTGTGATGACTTCTCGCGGCTATTCTGTGTACCCGGGCTCGCAGGGTTAGCAGTCACAGATTCCCGAGACGGTGAGCGCTGTCTGAGGGTGTACCGGCTTCTGTTCTACTCGTGCCGCAGCAGAAGTGATTCGACCGGAAGGCGCAAGGGTAGTATCGGCGCGCTCATCGGAGCTGTGCACGTACTCACCGCGTTGATGGCTAACGGAGCGCAGCGTGTTTGTGGCTCAGCGATGGGCAGCCCTTACTCACACACTATGGCTCACGGGTGAAGTCGCAGGTAACTTCGTCAGAACACAGGCATGTCAGCAGATACTCCGAACTTCCTGGCAGAAGGCCCTGTGCTGGGATCTAGATAGGCCCTGGTAGACAGCGGGTCTCCTTTCAGCTGCAGATGTAACCCGCGACTTGTAGACGCTTCAGAGTGGTTAGAATTAAGTGTTTCCAGCAAAAATATAAAAATTAAGCAAAAAGGCTTATTGAGCCGTTTTGGTTGAAATTCCTCAGAGCTCTCACATTACACTCTAGTTCCATGCAAGCCAGACCACGCCCCCTCGTTTGTTTCTTTTCATTTATAAATCTTTATTGTAGATCATGGTAAATCACGCTCCATATATTCTGGACTGCGTCTAAACAGGAATCTAGCTTGATCGATGAAAATCCGGGGTTAGGCATGGTATGCTGGATATTCTCCCCAGGAAAATTTTCATGATCCTGTTCTCACTCCCTACTTAATTCCTGCAGGTTTTTTAATGTTAGTTGTTCTTGAAAGATAACTCCATATATTCATTATCTATAGCTTTTTCATTTTGTTTTTGTTCTGTATCGACTTTATCATCTTTATTAAAATCATTAAAAAAAATTTTTACCCTGATTAATCGTGCAAATTTATTTGTATCTAATACAGTAGAGAATAAATCGAAATTACTACTAGGAGAAAAGTTCAAACCCTGTTGTAACACCTCCATTTGGGGGGTTTTCCTGCAAGTGGGTGGAGTGAGGACAATAACTTGATGTCCTTTTATATCCTTCGTTTTCCTTTTTTTTGGAAGATATTGGGTTTTTGTCTTTCTTTCCCCTTTGGGACTGTATTTCCCCCTTTTCTTCCCCCCCCCTATGTTTTTGGATGTGTTTGTTGTTTTTAGCCAACTAGAGCCCCTTTCTGATCTGTATTGTATCCGTATTTTCCATTCGTAAAACTAATGTTCTTCTTTTTTTTTCTATCCCATTTTTTCAAAAAATGGATTTCGGGGTGGCCCATTTTCCCCCTTTGCCCATTTTTAGATTTTTACTACTTTTTTTTTAACCTCCGACCTAACTTTTTTTTTTTATTCCCAGAAAATTTTTCCAATTCTTTAAAATGTATCTTTTAATTTTTTCGGAATTCTAAATAATATTTCACCCTTGGACATGTTTTTTGGCTTTCCAGTTTTTGTATTCTTTTTCAATTTGTTGTGCTTTTATTTCAAACTCTATAATTAGATTAATCAAGCTAATGAACCTGCAATAGATTCATTCCTTTTTTTACAAGGAACTTTCTTTTGTCACAAATACGGTGTTTTTTTTAGGCGCAACCCTCTAAAAATTATTTTTTTTTCATATATTCATTGGGGATTGCTGGCCCACCTAAACAGTTCTTTTTCTTGGCTTTTTCCAACATGTATAAATGATATCATCCTTTTTCCCCCCCCGTTGTGTTTTCGATCATTAAACCCCTGGGCAAGTTTTGCCCTTCGTTCAGCTTTGCCTTCAGTCGTTTTTTTATGCCCCTTATAGACTCGTAGGTAATACAAAGTATGGAAAAACTATGATTTTAAAAAACTGTCCCGTTTCTGTGCGGGCCCTGTGTACTCTGAAAAAAAATTAGATACAAAAAGCAAGTTTTTTTCAATTCAGGTACGTAATGACTAGTGAGGAGCAAAAACGAGCCGAATGCATCCAAGCGAAGAGAAATATATTTGTTGTAGCCACCTCCATGCTGCTCAATGTCCATTTTAAATAAGCGCTTTGCTTCGGGGTTCCCCCTTGTGTCGGATAACCGCTCCTCGGAAATATCCCACAATTCAACAAGGTAGAGCCCCTGCTTCGCTCTGAAATAGCATCCAACGAAATTTTCAAAAGGTTTTTTGATGGTAATATGAGAAGACTTTATTGGGAAACAAAAAATTGCAGCAGTAACATGGGGGCTAAAAAATAGTAACCTACTTATGCACGAGTAAAGGGGCTTTTGGGTCACAGCTAAAGACGGGGAAAAATTTCCCCGGGTTTAAAAACAAAAAAGTACCAAAAAGGCACGCATCAAGAGGAGCACTGAAACCAATAGTAATTTGCATATTTAAAACAGGTAGACGCTTATAAACATAAAAATAAAAGTAGATAAAACTAGTTTTTTTTTTTTTAATAACTTTTAAGAATTTCTTAAGAGGGGCTAGTAGAAATAGTAAAATTTATTATTTATCTTTTTTAGCTTTTTGGGTAAATAAATGTATAATAAATCTTCTAATTACATCCATGGGGGGCTCTGGTACCTTTTTTAATCCAATAACCCTTTTAAATTTTTTAGTTTGCGGGTTCAATTTGAAAACTACGGGGGGGCCTGGGGGGGAAAATTGGGCGCCATCTCTAGCCAACTTGTAATGCATGGTGGGAGCACCACTTTTTCTACAATTTGTTAAAACCCCCTTTTGGGGACGTATTGTGGTTGGGCGCTACATCGAGACCTCCTATTTTCTGGGGGGCGCGTTAGCGCTCTACACCTTTAGGATTATATCAACCCCAACCCCTTTAACCTCCCAAATTTTTAGGGAATTTGGAATAAAATCAGTCTTCCATTTTTTGGATTTTTTGCTCGTGGGGAATTGTCACTGGGAAAGTGGTCACCACCATGTAAAGAAAGCCAAAATTTGGAAACCATTTTTAAAGCCAAAAGTTGTCATTCCCCCCCCTACTATAACCTTTTCCATACGGGGAAAAATGTCAGAGTAAAAAAAAACTTGACTCGTGACGAAGATCTTAAGGGGGAATAGAAAAAATAGATTTAGTTTTTCAACAGAGGGGTTATACAAAAAAAATCTTAAAAGAGGCAAAAGGTAAATAAAAACCAAACACAACACAATTTCAATGTATAAAAAAATGATAGTAGTATAATAAAACCAATAGAATAAAAAATGATACATTAGATTTCTCTACCCAATAAAGCCAAGACTTCAATACCATCAAAAAAATATTCTACAAAAATGAAAATATTCCTGAGGCAGGATCCCAACACTGTGCGGATATCATAGACAAAGGAGGGGTTAAATGTGTACCTAGGAGAAACAAGACACTAGGTAGTAGAATTTCCCCCAGTGTATTAACCCCTTAATCTTCTCAAAAGAACTTGGCTCTCTTTGAAAGGCTTTTTTTCTTTTGGTGTGTTCGTTGCAATTTGTGCAAACAACACAAAAAGTCAAAAATATTAGTGATGCGCTATGAATAAACGACGTATAAAATGCTTCAATTTCTGAACTGCGATACCACCACGTAGTGTATATAATTGAATGCACTTTTTGTTAATGTAAAATATGGTTGCAGCACCATATCTGAAAGTTAAAACAAGGAAAGACTGAACATCTACGACAGTATACGAAGTAAACATACACAAATAACAGTTGCTGCCAACACTTTTCTGAGATACAACATTGGGGATTTTCCAACTTAGTTTTTTATGCTATTGAACAGGTAGACAAGCCATACAAAGGGGCCAGTTGGACCTGCAAACTAAGATATAGAGAGCTTATTGATAAATAAATTCTAGTACTCAAGCCCCTCATGGATGTAATTATAGAACTGATTTATTATACATTAAAAAGATATGCCAAAATGCTAAAATGTATAATTATTTATAAGTTCTACTATGTTCATACTAAGCCCCTCTTAAGAAAGATCTTAAAAAGTTCTTAAAAAGTTATAAAAAAAAAAAAAAAACTAGAATCTATCTTCCTTTAATACTATGTTTATAAGCAGTCTACATGTTTAAATAAGCAAATTACTATTGTGTTATCATGTGCTCCTCTTGAAGCGTGCCATAAAGGCTACCTTAAATTGTTTTTAAACCCGGAATTTTTCCCCCGTTTTTATAGTGGTGCCCCAAGACCCCTTCGTTTTCGAAAAAATTAAAGCTAGGTTACTATTTTTTTCCCCCTTTCATTTTGTACTGCTGCAACATGTTTTGTTTCCAAATTTAAAGTTTTTTCCCAAAATTACCGTAAACCCCGGGATCCAGAAGTTTCGTGCGACGTATTTGCAGAGCGAAGCATTTTCTCCCCTTGTTAAAATTTTTTGACAAAAGTTTTGTAGGCAGGGCCCAGACCCACAGCAGCAGAAAGGGAGCAGACAGTGGCAAAAAACCCCAAAGTGGGGTGGGTTTCCGGCGCACCACGACGCAAAAGGGCAAAGGTCAGCATTTGGAAAATTGCCCCCCAGTTTTGTGGTAAAGGGCAGAAAGCCAAAAGAAAGCCATGAGGTCAGACAGGGCCCACAATGCCCTCGGGAGGTGGCAAAAAAAGGAATAGGCCACAGAGGGGAAACAATGAAAACAGTGTGGGGGTCACGGCAGCAGCCACGGGGCAGCACCCCTTTGGGGTCAGAAAAGTGGCACAATGACAGTGTGTGGGTCAGGGCAGCAGCCACAGCCAGCAGCCATAAAGGTCGCCCAGTGGCAAAAATGACACAGTGGGGGTTGGGTCCCCGGGAAGCAGCCAAAAGCCAGCATGGGGGTCAGACAGGGCACAATAAACATTCTGGAGGGGAAAAAAAACAGGAAATAGGCCCAGATTGGCACAATGACAGAGAGGGGAGGTGCGGTGGCAGGGACCCAACAGCATGGGGGCCAGAGAGTGGCAAAATTTGACCCGGGTGTGGAGGTTTATGGGCAGCGGGGCCACAGCAGAGAAAGGGTCAGACAGTGGCCCCAAATGACGATTTGTGGAGGTTTGGGGCAAATCCCAAGTCCCCTGGTAAAGGGGGTTTGGTGACAGAGGGAAAAACCTTTCAGCAGATTTTGTGGAAACAGGGGGGGGCGCCATCGAATATTTGGGCTGGGGGAAGGTAGTTTAACCCAGACTCTTTTTCTCCAGTTTGGGTGGGGGTCAAGGGCTGATGTAGTCGATGCCTTTTTTAAGGCTTTGGGTGTGGGGAAAAATCCGGGCCCGATCCACGCCTGATTCATTTTGACAAAGGTCGGGTCTTCCACATTTCCCGTGGACAAGGGGGTTTCCCCTTTGGGGTACATGGCCCCCGCCGCCTGAAAAAAAACCCGCCCTGATGCCACATTTTGGGGGGCAGGACGGTTTTATCCACGGGCCAAACCCTCGGCAAGTTGCGGCCAACTCCATTTGGCTCCCCAGTAGTCCAGGGGAATCTTCTAACTGGGGTGGAGAGGGGCTTTCCAAGTGGGCCACCACCTTTTTGGTTCGGGGTTCTGCCCCAGGTCCTGCGCTTTTTGCTGGCGACCCCCCCACTAGGGGGGTAAAGGGAAAGGGGCTGCTCATCATGACTCCAGACTTAGGTTCCCGCTGATGGAGCTGGTACGCTGTTATCCCCCCCCCTTCCCCCGGGGGGGGCACCCGCGGCAGGGTAGGGGAGCGCTGAAGAACACCCCGGCCCAGACTGTCAGAGGAGGGCGATCCCGCACAGGGGCACGGGGCCAACTAAATACGGGGGTTTTTCCCCTATAGTTTTTTGAGTTTGTCCTCCCCCCTAAAATAGCGGGGAAAAAAAAAAGGGCTCCCTTTTTGGGAAACCGGGGTAGCGAGGGCCAATAGGGGGGCCCAGACCCCAAAAAGCCCACCCCTCTGCCGGTGCTGACATTCGGCTGCCCTTAGCCGGGCAAATCAGCATGCGCTGGCCATCTGCACAAGTGATTTCCATCTTTTTCCGGGCCTCCATCTCCACTGTATACTGCCACGGGGGATTTGCGGGTCATCTCCCCTGTCTTACTCATCTCCATCTAGCTCCCCCCAGCTGCCCCTCCCTCCCCCCTCTCTTTGTCACCTGGGTGAAAATCCATCTTTTAAAAGAAAATTTGCTTCTGCTCCAATGTCCCCCTCCTCCTCCCCCGGATTTCCATTTCCCCCCCCGGGAATCATGGGGGCCCGCGGATGTAGTGCCCGTCCCCCAGTCCCCTGCCCAACAGATTTTTCAGCATCTGTTCCCGGACATGAAAGAAAAGGGGGAGGGACATTATTCCCCCCCGTAGTCCTGGCACTGAAAAATTAACGTTCCCCTAATCAAAGGGCCCAAAAAACAAAGGCGGGGTTAAAGAAATAGCTCCCACTGGCTGACATAAAAGTTACCACAGGGGGAGTACTTCTCCCCCGGGCCTTTGGATCATCAAAAATCGTTAAGGGCCCTTTTCTTTTTTTTTTTTTTTTTTTTTTCATTTTTTTTTTTTTTTTTTTTTTTTTTTTTTTTTTTTTTTTTTTAAAAAAATAAAAAGTCGGTCCAAAGGGCAGGCGGGAATTCCGAGTGTGTTGGGGGGGGGGCCGTTCTGCCCTGCAACTCGGGGGGGGTTTTCCGGGCCCTTTTTTCGAATGGATAAAGTGAAAAGCACATTTTTCCTTCCCTTTTTTCAGAATTTTTAGAAATGGGTTGGAAAAACTTCAGGAACCTTTTCACAACCAGTTTGGGAAACGGGGCCCAGGGCAGGGCGCATGGACCATCCCTCCTGGTTTGCAGTCCCGGACACCATTTTTAAATCCCATTTTTTTCACCCCACCATGGCTCCAAAAATTTGGGCTTTTGGCGCGTAAAAAAGCCCACATCGATTTCTTGTGCAGGGCCGCGGAGCATTTCCCCAAAAACCTGTGGGATTTCGTTCGCCGGGGAAACCCGGGTTTGAAAAAACTGCGGGGAAACCCCCGCTGTGCCCTACAAAAATGTGGTTTGATCCCAGCAAAATTGAGAGGCTGGATGGGGTGGAGGAGGAGGGGGGGGCCATTGGCGCGGACCCGCATTTTGAAACGTGGAGGAGAAAGGGGCGTCTCCTGTCCAATTTTGTTGGGTGCCTGGGAAGGAAAAGCACATTCCCCAGGGGGCCCTTTAAAGGACATGTTTTTGGCCCCGGGCCCGAAGTTACAGCCCCAAAACCCCCGTTTCTCCCGTGAAATCTTGGAAAAAAACGTTAAGCTCAAGGACGGGGGCCCCCCCCCCTTTCCCTGTTCTACATATTTATGAAGGGCGGGTTTACTGCCCTTTTTGGAAAAGAAATTACGGTTTGGAACTTCCATCTTGGTTCGGCCCCAACCCATTAGTTTTCCCTAAAGGGTGAAAAGAGTCCACCATTTGGAAAGGTAGGGCCCTGCAGTACCAAAAACTTGGACAGGACACGGCCCGTTTTAAAAAACCTTGGGAAAGGTTTTGGACGCATACTGTTGTCTCTTTCCCAATGGGCCCTCGTAAAAACAAATGGTCGCCCATGGGGTAGCGAGGAAAAGGAGAAATCGGGAAACCGGGAGATGAGGGTCAAAGAGAAAACACCCTCCCTTTGCAGGGGTTTGGGGTGGGGGCCTTGTCGGGGCTCCCAAGGGCCATGCGTGCCACTGGGCCGCGGGCTGCTGCTTTTGCGGGCGGGGGGCCCGGATGGACCCCCACATCTAAAGCCACTTTTTCCCCCCAAGGCCACCGGATGGTGACGCTGCTTGGGGGTTTTGCGCAGGGCGTGGGGGCCCAAATGTTAGCTCCCGGGCCCAAACGCTTAAACTTTTTGCTTACGGGATTCAACAATACCAATTTTGGGGGGCTCCTCCCGTGTTTAGCAAAGAACTGCCACCCCCGCCGAGCATGGGTTTTTAAAACCCCCAAAACCCCCGCTCCGCACTGGGGAACCAAACTGCCCCCCGCTCCCCCCTTCGTGGGGCCCCTGTGCCGCTACTTTCATGGACCTGCAAAGCGGGTTTTTTTACCCCGGGGGCCCCACACAGCTGTTTTCCTGCTAAATCACAGCCCCCCACCCAATTGCTGGCTGCGCCGCTGCCTACGCCAAGCTGCCCCCTTTTCTCTCCTGACGATGATGAAGCCCTTGCCTCACCCGGGTTTCCCCTGGGTCGGCTACATCCATCATTATTTGTGTTTCATTTGTAATGGGTGTCCCCATCACCGGTCCCTTTGGGATTTCAGAGGCTGACCCCTACAACATGACCTCCCCTGCCCACTCTCAACATCTATTTTTGCCGCCTACCGCAAGAACCCGGGGGTATTGGCCCCTTTTTTTTGCTGGGCCCAAATAGCTGCTGACTGCCCCCCTCAAATTGTTATCCTTTGCGTATAGGCCCCCTGAGCCCAAAAACCCCATAGTAGATGTCGGCTAAGGGGGGAAACCCGGGTGGGACAGAGGCGGGTTGAGGGAGGTGAGGGGTGCCGCCCCCCCCTGGGGCCCTACAACTAAGGGTTTTTTGTCTGACGTTTCCCAAAAACCCCCCTTAGCTGGGGGTTTTTCAGATGTTTAACTGGGGGGAAATGGGTGACCAAATCAACCAATTTAAGAAACCCTTTTGGGGTTGGGTAAATCGTACACGGGGCCCCAGATACAGCGGGGAGTTGTGGCCTCACCGATGACCCCGCTGCGAAGTCCCCCCGCGTTTCTGCGACCTGGGGCCCGGGGAAAGTTTGGGCCTCTGCCCCCTCGCAGGTTAAGAAGGGCCCGGGAAACCTCTCTGTTGACATCCCGTTTTTTTCTAAAAAAGGTACCCGACACTGTTTGATGAAGTTAACTGTATAGAAAAAAACACACCCGTATTTGCGCCAAAAAAACCCTAACAAGCCCTTTGGGGAAAACCCCTTTGGGTATAAAAATTTCGCTCCCAAAAATGGGCAGGGAAAAATTTTACTTGTATTGCCGTTTAAAAACACTGTGTAAATTTTAATGAAATTTTAAAAAAAACAAAAAAAGGGTTTAAATTAAAACCCCGGGTATGAATTTTGCTACAATTTTCCTTTTGTTTGGGGGTGAAAAACAAAGTTTTTTTTTTACTGAGTCCCAACGCAGAACAAGCCCTTTTAAAATTAAAACCCCCGGATGTAATTTTCCCCAAAAGAATTGACCCAAAACCAACAAACAAAAATAGCTTTGTTGCGGGGTTTTTCAATTGCGTGTTTTTTTCGCCACACAACAAGAGATTTAAAAATTTTAATTAACCCCTTTTCTTGTGAATTAGGCCAAAAGGAAAAAGTATAGATTTTGGCGGTGAAAAATTACGGTTTCTTGGGTCACCACCGCTGAACAAAAAACGGGTTAATTAACCCCTGGATTTTAAAAATTTCAAACCAAAAAAATTTAAACCCCAGAAACTATAGCTTTTTTAGAGTTTTTACAATTGCGTGTTTTTTACCCCACACAAAAAGAGATTTAAAATTTTTAAATTTTTCCTTCCCCTTGTGAATTTATGCTACAGGAAAAAAAGTTTTATATTTTTTGGGGTTGAAAATGACCCTTTTTTGGGGTACCACAGCTAAAAAAAATTTAATTAACCCCTGGTTTTAAATGTGCCAAGAATTGAGCCCCCACAAAATAGTTGCCTTGTAGGTGTTTTCAAACGGTGTTTTTTTTCGCCCCCACAATAAGAGAAAAAAATTGTAATTAAAATTTGCTTTTAATTAGGCTTTCAGGGGGAAAAAAAGTAAATATTTTGGCGGGGAAAATTTCGGTTTCCCTTTGGGGTCACCACAGCTGAAAAAACAAGCTTAAATTTAAACCCGGGCATAAAAATTTCACCAAAAATTGAGCCCCCAGGGAAAATAGTAGCTTTGTAAAAGGGGTTTCAATTGCGTGTTTTTTTGTACACCCAAAAAAGGAAAAAAATTGTAATTAACCTTCGTTTGAATTTTGCTACAGGAAAAAAATGTATTATTTTGGGGTTTGAAAATTTACGGGTTTTTTTGGGGTCCCACAGCTGAAAAACAAGCTTAATTAACCCCTGGATTTTAAATTGGGGCCAAAGGGAATTTAGCCACCACAAAAATATACCTTTTAGCGTGTTTTCAATGCGGTGTTTTTTTTCGCCACACAAAGAGAAAAAAAATTGTAATTAACCTTTGCCCTTTTTTAATTTTGGCTTTCAGGAAAAATGTTTTATATTTTGGCGGTGAAAAAAATTTCGGTTTTTTTCCCCGGGGTTTACCCCACGAAAAACAACGCTTAATTAACCCCCGGGTGTTTAAAATTTAACCCAAAAAAATTTAGGGCCACCGAAACTGTAGCTTTTTTAAGGGTGTTACAAATTTCGTTTTTTTAAAGCAAAAACAAAAAAAATAAAATTTTTAATTAACCTTCCCCTTGTGAATTATTTCTACAGGAAAAAATTTTTATATTTTTTGGGGGTGAAAATTACCCGGTTTTTTTGGGAAAACACCACAGCCAAAAAACAAAGCTTAATTTAACCCCCGGATGTAAATTTTTGCCAAAAAATTTGAAACCACCACAAACTAGTACCCTTTTAGCGTGTTACAAAAGCGGGGGTTTTTTAACCCCCACACCCCCAAAAAAGAATAAAAATTTTTTTAAAAAACCTTTGCTTGTAGAATTTGCTTAAAAAGGAAAAAAAATTTTATATTTTTTTCGTTGAAAAAGACGGTTTTTTGGGATTTTTTACACCCCAGCTGAAAAAAAACCTTTAAATTTAACCCCGGATGTAAAGTGCCCCCAAACAATTGAGGGCCCCCACAAAATAGTAGGGTTTGTAGCGGGGAAAAAAAATGGCGTTTTTTTTTTAAAGCCACACAACAAGAGAAAAAAAATTTTAATTTTAACCCTTTTCTTGTGAATTTTGTACAAAGGGAAAAAAGTATATATTTTGGCGTTGAAAAAGCGGGGGGTTTTTTGGGGGTCAAAACCCCAGGCCCCCCCGGGGAAAAAAACGCTTAATTAACCCCCGGAATTTTAAATTTCGCCAGACAATTGAGCCCCCCCACAAACTATAGCTTTTTTAGAGTGTTTTAAAAAGGCGTGTTTTTTAACCTTTCACAACCCAAAAGAATAAAATTTTAAAAATTAAAAACCCTTTGCCCTTTTGAAATTTTTGCTCCGGGAAAAATTTTATATATTTTGGCGTTGAAAATGCCCGGGTTTTTTGGAAACACCACAGCTGAAAAACAAAAGCTTAATTAAACCCCCGGGTGTTAAAATTGGGCCCCAAAAAATTGAGCCCCCACAAATAGGAGCTTTGTAGCGTGTTTTTCAATGCAGTGTTTTTTACAAACCCCCAATAAGGGGAAAAATTTTTAATTAAAACCCTTTTCTTGTGAATTTTTGCTACAGGAAAAATGTATTTTTTGGCGTTGAAAAAAGCGGTTTTTTTGGGGATCACCACAGCTAAAAAAAAACGCTTTAAATTAAAACCCCCGGATGTAGATTTGGGAAAGAATTTAGCCCCCACCCCAAACTAGTAGCTTTGTAGCCGTGCTACAATGCGGTGTTTTTTTAAAGCCACACAAAAGAGATAAAAATTTTTAAATTTTAAAACCTTTTTCTTGTGAATTATGGCCTTTAGGAAAAAAGGAAAATTTTTT
This sequence comes from Phyllomedusa bahiana, assembly GCA_025379985.1. Lineage (NCBI taxonomy): Eukaryota > Metazoa > Chordata > Amphibia > Anura > Hylidae > Phyllomedusa > Phyllomedusa bahiana. Next base: position 24,273 of record JAODAL010042865.1, read on the forward strand.
TTTGGCGTTGAAAAAAGCGGTTTTTTTTGGGAAAACCCCAAAAGTGGAAAAAAAAACCTTTTAAATTTAAAAACCCGGAAGTAAAAATTTCGCCAAACAATTTTAGCCACCAAAAAACTAGTACTTTGGGAGCGGGGTTCCCAAACCGGTGTTTTTTTCGCCCCACAATAAGAGAAAAAAATTGTAATTAAATCTTTTTCTTGTGAATTTTGCTACAGGAAAAATTGTTTTATATTTTGGCCGTTGAAAATGACGGTTTTTTTTGTGATCAACCCCCCCGCTGAAAAACAACGCTTAATTAACCCCTGGATGTAAAATGCGCCAAAGAAATTTAGCCACCACAAACAGTTTCTTTGTAAAGTGTTTACAAAGGCGTGTTTTTTAACGCTACACCCAAAAAAAGAGATAAAATTGAAAATTTAAACCCTTTCCCTTTTAAAATTTTGCTACAGGAAAAAAAGTATATATTTTGGCCCTTGAAAAATACCGGGTTTTTTGGGATCCCCCACGCTGAAAAACAACGCTTTAAATTTAAACCCCCGGTGTAAATTTTTCGCCCAAAAAAATTTTAGCCACCACAAAAATAGTTTTTGTTTGCGTGTTACAATGCGGTGTTTTTTAAAGCCCCCACAACAAAGGAAAAATAAAATTGTAATTTTAAACCCTTTGCTTGTGAAATTTTGTACAGGAAAAAAAGTATAAATTTTGGCGTTGAAAATGACCCTTTTTTTGGGATCACCACGCTGAAAAAAAAAACGCTTAATTTTTAAAACCCCGGGGTTTAAATTGCGCCAAAAAAATTTAGCAAACCCAAAAAAGAATGGAAAGTGTAAATTTTAAAAACGCTGTTTATTTAAATGAAACAAAAAGGAACTGGCTAGGAAAACCCCTTTGGGTATTTTCCCCGGTTAAATTGGACGGGATTTAAAAAAACTAATTTGGGGAAAAAAAAATTTCCCAAATTAACTAGGCAACAAAAAAAAAAGAAATATTAAAAACAGTTAAAAAGAAAAACAGCATTAAAAAAAACTAAAAGGGAAAAAATAAAACCGGTAATTAAAAAAAAAACGGATAAGGGGGGGTTTTTTACTGTTTTTAAATAGATTTCAGCATTGTATAAAAAAAAATATGCATGGAAATATTAAATTTAAAACCCAAAAACCCTTTTCGAAAAATTTAAAAAAAAGATCCAAAAAATTTAAATTTTTAAAAGAAATTTCCAAAAAAACTGTTTGAAGATGGAATACAACTAGGGATTTTGGGTGAAAAACAAAAAAAAGTATCTAGAAATGAAAGAAGTTTTCAAACCCCCATTTTATTTTTGGAGTCCCCAAAATTTTCTAAAAAACAATTTTTCCCCCCTGGGTTATGCCCGTTGTGTTTTATTAAAAAAAATAATTTTTTTTAGAGAAATTTAGTAAACCCTTTTTTGATAGATACTTGCAAACCCCTTGTTCCCAAAATGCCCTGGGTATTTAAAAGAAAGCAAAATGGGGATTGCAGGGTTTTCAAGACTTTAAACCCGGTCCAAAAAATTTTACATGGTTTAGTTTAAAAATGTGGTATTTTTTATTCCCCAAAATTTTCCCTTTTCATCAAAGGGTTTACCAGCTATACAATACCACCTCAACAAACATAGCCAATATGAAGAAGGCTTAAAATTATTTTTACTGGAAAGTGTTGATTTCCTATTGAAACACAATTACTTTAAATTTGACAGACTATTATATACAATTAATGGATGTTCCCATGGGAGCTACTTCGTCCCCATCCATCGCCAACCTCTACATGTCTTGGTGGGAACAACAGGTGATATTTGACACAGTAAACCCATTTAGTCACTGTATACTCTGGTATGGGCGCTACATCGATGACCTCTTGGTGGTTTGGGGTCACGATGTGGCGTCCATACCGGAGTTTGTGAGTTATCTCAATCAAAACACACAAAATTTACGATTTACATATGTGTATGATAAAGAAAAAATTCAATTTTTGGATATCTTACTCAAAGGGGACACTACACTTTCCAAAGTAACAACTGCCCTATACCGTAAACCCTCGAGTGGAAATACAACACTGAGAGCAGAAAGCAGTCACTCAAAACACACACTTAATGCCATCCCACTGGGGGAATTCATTAGGGCAAGAAGGGCCTGCACTAGTGATAATGACTTTGAACGGGAGAAAAAGAACATCATAGGCAGATTAAAAACTAGAGGTTACAAGGATGCACAAATAAAAAGAGCGTTAAATAATGAATAACAAAACTCAAAAAGATTATTTAAAAAATGAACATAAAAATAAGAAAGATCAGTCAAAAAACACACTTTGGTGTTTTCTACACCATACAATGCAAGCTTTGAGAAAATAAAAAAGATTTTCTTTAAAAACATCAATATACTACGGCAATATGCTCAATTGGCGAAAATTCTGGATAAAGGGATCAGTTGTGTCCCTAAAAAAAACAAAACAATAGGGAATAAGGTTTCCCCAAGTATCTTTACAAGCCAACAAAACAGTAGGGTCTGGTTCACACAAAATGGATTTTTTCCGTGCGGAGGTCGAAGATGCAACATATGCAAATATACCAACAAAACTAAAATTTTCAAAAGTAGTTTTAAACTAAACAAAGAATATACCATACAAAGGTTCATTAATTGTGACTCAGACCATATTGTTTATGGCATAAGATGCAATAAGTGTGATAAACTGTACGTAGGATGCAGTATCCGTAAGCTTAAAACACGAGTAGCAGAACACCTCAATAATATTAAAAAAGGAAATGCTACATATTCAGGAGTAGCCAAGCATTTTATAGAGGAACACGCAGTTTATCTTGCTTTGGAATAGAAAAGGTTGAACGTCCAGTAAGGGGAGGAGACTGGCAACGGAAGGTTCGCCTACGGGAAGCCTACTGGATTCTGGAGCTACAAACCAGAATGCCGATAGGATTAAACCTCCGTAATGACCTGGCGTACATTCATTAAGTCTTATATAGAGTTTTTGATTGTAGTAGTACATGTGTAGGATACTAATATGGCAATGATAAGATATACAGTTATTTTAAGTGTTTTATATGTCTTTTTAATAATATATCTATAGTGAAGGTAAATGGGAAGTGAAGTATAGTATGACACAACAATACTTCCCTATTTAACCCGATCACTTTGATATGGACTTTGAGCCGTGAACAAGGGTGAAAGAAAGCACCCGAAACGCATTGGCTTGCCTTTGCCATGCTTTTTAAATATACCCTCTGCACTGGAATATATTAATAAAAGATTCTCCTTCACTTACCTCATTGTTGGATCTCATTTGATTTCCTAAAAATTATCTACTTGTCTTGCTGTGCAGAACCAGGTAAAGAGCTCTGGTCCTCCCTTTCCCTCTACCTCCTGAAAACCACCTGACATTCATTGTTCACATGGCTTCAGTGAATGTTTTGTCATCACTCAGTGGGTGTTCCTAGAAGCCAGACTCCACTCAGAAACACTAAGTGGGCGTGATCTGAGTAGAGAATGATCGAGCAAGCCTGAGGAATGCAAGTGAATAAAATAATTACAACAGAGTAATTACAGGGGAGTGGGGACTGTTTGTATAAGGGTGCTTTCACATGGTTCGTTTTTTTTTTATGAGTTTGTTGTGCAGGAAGGCACAGCAATTAATGCTGTACATTGCTGCACAAAAATAGTGGCAAAAATCGCGGTAATTACCGTGATTTTACAGCGAATTTACCGCGATTTTTGTGCAGCAATGAACAGCATTAATTGCTGTGCCTTCCTGCACAAAAAATGTATTGAAAAAATGCATCAAAAATGCACCAAAAACGCACCGTGTGAAAGCACCCTAACATTGAGTCCTACTGACAGAACTTAGTAATAGAAGATAATAGGAGGACTGCAGATCAGAGCTGGGGGGTTGGGTTCTGCTGTCATAAAAATGATGACTGCAACTCTGTACAGTGTACATAGTGACTCATGAGTCCTAGCTATCATCATTATCATCACAGCAAGTACAGGGCTGGGGATAACTGTGGAGGGAAGTCTTAGATTGCATAGCAGTCTGGGACTTGTAGGAAAGAGATGCAAGAGAACTACTGACACTCCCACAAGCAGGAAGTTTCACTGCAAAAAAGTGAATCTTATCATAGATGAATAATGAGGAAAAGAAAAGAAAATAAACAAATGAAGTTAGTGATATACCTTTCCTTTTCAATATAAATGCTGTTTATGGTGTTCTATGAAATCTTTAAACTCTTGGATAACCCCTTTAAATGTCAGTTTGCTGACATTTGCCTTTTATTGAGAAGTAAATTGTGCTGGAAACTGTATAACAATGGTCTGGTCACTGGAGAGCTACAGAAATGCTATACAATGGTTTTCTCATCTCATAAGCAGCAGTCTGGAAGTATTTTAGAGTGATTATACTGATTCCTATAATGACTATAGGAAATGGTAGAATATACCTTTATTTAGATTGCTAACTATGAGACCAGGAAGGAGCACATACTGTAAATATATAATATTCTTGGTGATTTGAATATTTCTTGTTTTACATCATCTCTCAGACTATTTCCCTGGAGATTTCATGTGATATAAATAAGACATGAACCCAATGATCTGTGTCTGTGAGCATCCAGAACAATGAAGATGGTTTCACTGAGATCTCTGCTCTGTGCACTGTATCTTTACATACAAGGTAATGTCCAGGGAGGTTTCTACTATGTGGATAGATGAGAATATATAGAACATCCCTGTATACATGTAGTAAGAGGAGAATGATCACAGGTCATTTCTATCAATGATACTCACCATTATCTCTTCTCTTTCTGCCCCAAGTTTCCTGTGGAGAGATTGTGATGACTCAGACTCCAGATTATATCTCAGTGTCTCCAGGAGATACAGCCACCATGTCATGTAAATCCAGTGGAAGTGTTTATTCCGATTATTATAAAAAGGATCGCCTAGCCTTGTACCAACAGAAACCCGGGCAGCCTCCAAAGCTTCTCATCTATTTTGCAAACACTCGAGAATCTTGGATCCCATAGAGGTTCAGTGGATCCGGGTCTGGAACTCATTTCACTCTTACAATCAGTAAAGTGACAAAAGACGATGCAGCAGATTATTACTGTCAAGGGATTGATTACTCTTCTGTCACACAGTGATACAGAGTCGTACAAAAACCTCCTTTCTCATCTTTTGCCCATACACTGAATACACAGAAGTTAGATATTATAACAATTGCTAGTATGAATTTCTTCTGGTAAAATGCTATGGGCGACATGGCATAAAAGAGGCGCCACAGCACCAGTTTTAAATGAGTATATAGTGCGTCTAAATGTGTGAATCTGTCATATGTGGTTTCATGAATCTAGAATGTGGTATGCCTTGCACAGCATAGCATATCTTAGGCGCATTACTTAGCCACATAGCATGTCTAAGGCGCATAGCTAGCATATCTGGGCACATAACTTAAGCGCATTCAAATGTGTCGAGCCTGGTGTAAACTGCGTCTATTTTTGGTGTACGATTGTTCATACGTATACAGGCACTATGTAATGCTCCAGGGAGTGAGGTGTGGGAGCTTTAAAAATCTATGAACGGGGCTGCGCCTGATGTCGGGCTGAAAAGACATCAGATATCTGGCGCAGCCCCGTTCATACATGTTGCCCAGAATGTATGCATTATAAGTATTTTTTTCTATATTGCAGTGTACAGAAAATCTTAGATCCTTAGTGCACATTTTGATCAAAGTTTGCTAGCCCATCTACCAGCAGCAATGTGATCTCATTTCCGATTCTACTCTACTCAAAACAGAATCATTTCACTTGGTATATTAAACAGGTCTCCAAACCTTTCAGGGCATAAAGGTTCCAGCTATCCTCTGAAGTGTGGATAAGCCTATGCAGCAGTTTTCCTGCCACACATCAATAACAGAGTCCTGTCCGTGCCATTCTGAACAGTGGAAAAAAATACTTCAAGTTCTATTTCTATTAAATGAATGCCATTTTTCCTGTGCCACACTATAGTGTAAGCAAAAGTTAATTTGGTCACTTCAGGCCAGGCAAAAATCTGAACAAATATTACCACAGTACTAAACTTATGCTTCACCACATTACTGTATACACTTTAAACAAAGAGGGTCTGTAAATAACACATGATAATATGCAAACATACAGATTTAAACTGAAGTTATATACAACTAGAATTTCAAGAAAAGACAGGCCAGAGGGTACTCTGTTCTGGATATGTGCATTCTGAGAAAGTTTAGGGATATGAAGTTAAGAAATAGATGTTACCCTTCCATTTAAAAGTATTTAGTCAGCCACCAATTGTGCAAGTTCTCCCTAGAAAAAACAAATTTCCGAAAATCAATTTTTCTGATTTGGAAAAGAATTTATTTGCAAATTATGGTGGTAAAATAAGTATTTAGTCAATAACAAAATTTTAATCCAATATTTTTGTTATATTATCCTTTGTTGGCAACAACAGAGGTCAAACGTTTTTTTGTAAGCCATCCATGCAGATCCCCTCTAGAGCAGTGATGTTTTGGGGCTGTCCGCGGGGAAAACAAGGACTTTCAAACCCCCTCCAAAGGTTTTCTATGGGGTTGAGATCGGGAAGACTGGCGTGGCACTCCAGGACCTTGTAATGCTTCTTATGAAGCCACTCCTTCGTTGTCCTGGCGATGTGCTTGGGATCATTGTCATGCTGAAAGACCCAGGCATGTTTCATCTTCAATGCCCTTGCTGATGGAAGGAGATTTGCACTCAAAATCTCATGATACATGGCCCCATTTATTCTTTCATGTACACGGATCAGTCGTCCTGGTCCCTTTCCAGAGACAAAGCCCCAAAGCATGATGTTGCCCCCCCCCATGCTTCGCAGTAAGGGGATTTGGGGTTCTTTGGATGCAACTCACAAATTTTCTCTCCTCGAACACGAAACCCGTTGGTTTTTTGTACCAGACAGTTATACTTTGGTTTCATCTGACCATATGACATTCTTCCAAAACTCTTCTTGATCATCCAAATGCTCTCTAGCAAACTTCAGATGGGCCCGGACAAGCAGGGGGACATGTCTGGCACTGCAGGATCTGAGTCCCTGGCAGCGTATTGTGTTACTGATAGTAGCCTTTGTTACGTCGGTCCCAGTTCTCTGTAGGTCATTCACTAGGTCTCTCCGTGTGGTTCTGGGGTTTTTTCTCACCATTCTTGTGATCATTTTGACCCCATGGGTGAGATCTTGCGTGGAGCCCCAGGTCAAGGGAGATTATCAGTGGTCTTGCACTGTATGTCTTCCATTTCTAATTATTGCTCCCACAGTTGATTTCTTCACACCAAGCTGTTTGCCTATTACAGATTCAATCTTCCCAGCCTGGTGCAGGGCTACAATTTTGTTTCTGGTTTCCTTCGACAGCACTTTGGTCTTCACCATAGTGGAGTTTGGAGTGTGATTGTTTGAGGTTGTGTACAGGTGTCTTTAATACTGATAGCAAGGTCAAACAGGTGCCATTACTACAGGTAATGAGTGGAGGACGGAGAAGCCTCTTAAAGAAGAAGTCACAAGTCTGTGAGAGCCAGAAATCTTGCTTGTTTGTAGGTGACCAAATACTTGTTTTCCACCCTAATTTGCAAATAAATTCTTTACAAATCAGAAAAATTTGATTTTCGGGATTTGTTTTCTCATTTTGTCTCTCATAGTTGAGGTCTAACTATGATGTCAATAACAGGCCTCTCTCATCTTTTTAAGTGGGAGAACTTGCATAATTGGTGGCTGACTAAATACTATTTTCCCCACTGTACTTCTACGGATACACAACTTTCTAACCGCTCAAGAATGTTGGTGCCTTGGTGACTGGTGGACAGCAGTTCAGGTTAAGGTTATATACTATATGCTGTCCAAGTTTACTCAGTGACATAGCATTTTTGATCTGTGATAAATGATATGAGGGTTTATTGGTAAAGGGAGCTTCAAATATAGATCCTTATGAAGGAAGTGCCATTATGTTCTGAATGCTAAATGTTGTAATAAATTGTTTTTTTTCGACAGACTTTTCATTCTATTTTTTCTGTTTATTGAGAATAATGTAATCTAATTCTTTTAAACAACTCACCCTGCCATATACTTGTTTGATTAGGGAGCCAGGGTAACCTCTTTTTTATTAATCTTTTCTTAATGCCCTGTAACAATTGTTTAAAATTGGAGCCACGTGTACAATTATTTTGGATGCTGTTAATGTCTAAGTAACTATTAGCATTGACAATTTTGAAATATATACGAGTAGCATAAAGGCCGTGTCAGAGTAGTGAACTAACTACTACTTGACACCTTTTGTTAATGACCAGTTGGATAGCAATAACAAGTCATGTAGTTTGGTAAAACTAAGTGGCTCAGGGAGAAGACCTTCAGAACATGTTTATTTTATGTTAAGGGTGGTACATAAAATCACATGATTAATGACATTACTTTAACCTATAATAGTTCACAAATCTATTTTGTACTTTGAATAAAGGTGTGAATACATCTTTATATATGAATACATTGAAGTACTTCCAGGGTTAAAATCCAATATGTATTTAAAATTACATTTTTATATCTCTACATATGACACAATATTCAAGCACATCTTATAAGTAAATTTCGTAAACCACAGTTTCCCAAGACAATAGACATGAGGTAAGTTATTACATGAAAGTTAAAAACTACACATTTACTGTTAACATAGAAAATAATTGGTACAGATGTGCTTATTTCTATAAACGTGTACTCTTCTTAAAAAATGATTCACTCACTGTATAAAGAGAAAGCTCTTATCAAACTGTAAGTGATTTTCAGAAACTACAGAATTACAAACAATGAGCACAAAGTATGTTAAAATTCACAGAAAGAACTCTCTAGGAGGGCCCTACTAAAATATAACTTTTAATAAATCCTTTAAAATATTCATTATCAAACCTATAAATTCCTACAAGTATTGCACACTAAATAAAGAAATTACACTAATCCTTAAGTATTCCTCAGATCATTCAGAGCCAGGTCTTTGCCAATAAAATATATATGACACAAGAGGAAACAATTATTGTTACTCACGGTTAGTGATGAGCGATTGTGTTGACAATCGTTATCAGTTAGATAACCGATATCGGCAAATATCATGCCGATATCCGATAGCCGATAGTCGATAATCGCCGATGACCATTAAAGTCTATGGGAGAGGAACAACAACTTCATTCTGACACTCAAACAGGGGAGGAGAAGCTGGAATTAACATCCACAACAGTAACCTGGATATGTGCTACATCTTAGGCAAGACAATTAGGCTATAAAAGTCACAGAAAATAATTCACAGGCTAAATAATATTATGTTTAATGGCTAAACGAAAACATGAGGACGGTGTAGCCACAGCAGGTACAGCGGTACCAGCAGCTACGGGGCCCCTTTCACGCAAACAAGACACCGCTATTGGAAATGGCACATGGGTACTGCCAGGAAACCCATATCACTTTTTGCACCAGGGACCAACAACTTGTCATATATGCAGTGCAGGTGGCAGCAAGAACGTCCAAACGGGGAACGCGGAGGTTCAGCTGGCAGGGCCTCAGTTACAGCGGCGAGAGACAGGGCCACATGCAGCTAAATCAAATGGGGTGCCCATCCATTACTACTTCCTATTTTTAACATATCACCGGGCCCCTTTTTGATTCCGGCCCCTGACAGGAATACTGCCTTAATGCCACCCCTGGCATCCATTTTAAAGTAGCCTGACCCCAAAACCACCAAAAATTGCCCTTATGGACACTCAGAATACACATTTCCAATAAGAAATTGACTATTTTAAAAAAAAATATTTTTCCAATCTTGCTTCTGGTGCTGCTGCTATGGCTACTTGCCATTCTACTGCTGGCATGTTGCTGACGTTGTACCACCGTGACATTAGATTGTAAAGCTGATGCAACAGATGTCCCCAGTTGGTCAGTGAGGCCTGTGTCAAATTTCTGCATTCTATTGTCAAGTGGATTGAAGGAAATTGCTGACTTTTGATTTGAAACGTGGATCAAGGAGGGTGGACACCCAGTAACCGCTCTTCAATTTGATGGCCTTGAAGCGCGGCAAATTACTTTTC
>JAODAL010042866.1:0-34398 GCA_025379985.1 Phyllomedusa bahiana
GCTATACCTACCAAACCCTTCCGGGTTGGGGTAAGAAATTTTTTGGTACATATATGGTGAAATCTATTGTGAGGTATTCACTCCTTGTATTATCTAGTAACTGCATGACCTAAGAGTAGCATTGATCGAACCGTTCGTGAAAGTTAAGTTGAACTTCTCGGTTTTCTCAAAGTAAACCCCAACCTTTTTTAGGGTTCATTAAATTAAAATTCTATTTTCAAGAGGTGGTTTGACACGCCATTTTAAATATTTTCAATCCCTTTCGCAGTTTTGGCGGCATGCAATCAGTGCAAGCACAGGAAGTGTAATAAAAACCCATCATTGCTGAGTGTGGGGGATCTCACTGACTGCTAAAATCACATGACAATGTTAAATATATTTCACTGTAGGGCCTTTGGAAGCCCTTTTCCCAGCTCACCCTGACTGTACAGGCTCTCTCTGTCTGCTTGCATGAATGCGGCACAAATTTGTTATTACTTTTTTACACGGGAAAAGCTGAATTTAGATTAGGTAGGTAATTCGTTCGAGGGGTGTAAAGCAAGCTTACAGAATCATAGACAGTTATAGTTAGGGAGTTTTGTATTGCTGGCTGCATCTTTCCCACACCCAGAAGCTGTTATTTGGCAACATTTGCAGGCTCACATAACGCCTAACTCTCATACACATCATACTCATATAATCATACTCAGTGCCCAAAAGTTCATTTTGCCGTTTTGGGGGTACAGCTATTGCATAAGACACCATTACCAAATCTCCAATAGAAAGAAATCTTTTTCAAATAGTGGTTGCTTGGTGAAAATTTTATTGAGTGCTCAAAAGTACATTTTTGCAGTTTTGGGGGTTCAGTTATTGTATAACACACCGTTACCAAATCTCTAGCTTTTTAATATCTAGCTTTTGAACATGGAGAGAACTAGAGGTGGTAAGTGAGCAAGGAGGGGTGTAGGACATGGAGCTAGAGGTACAAGACAAGGCACTCTTCCAGTGCTCCGGACAACACACAAGCAAGAAACATCATCAGCCCGCAGACCGTCAGGTCTGTCATCGCTTGGTTGGTTCCCTGTGAGTCTCATTCATGAAGAGCATTCCCAATCTGTTCTTCAGTGGATAACACACCCTACATCCAGTGGTTTTACCTCCTCTTCCTCTCAGTCACGGCAACAAATGTCATCATCATCAGTCCAACATGAAGCAAACACGGGCTGAATGTCACATCCCAATACTCAGACCCAAATAATCCATATTCAGAAGAGCTCTTTGATCACACAATGCGATTAGGCTCTGAAGGCATTTCAAAAGATCAAAAGGCCAAATAGGATGATTTTATCTGCTCTGACGCCCAATCGCTGAGAATGAAGATGGTCCGTCGGCAGAAATAACGAGCGGACAGCAATGCCACGCAGTGCCTGTGGCTTCAAGCCCGCAACTTGAGGATGTAGACTTGGAGGACTTGGTCTGTTGAGCATCAGCTGGCAAGCACATCATCATCAGAGGAGGAAGAGGATAATGGGGTAGTGTCAGTGTGGGTTCGGCCTCAGAAACGGAGAGGGTGGTCGCACAACTCCGCTGACATTACTCCGCCAGCTGTGGTCCATGGTGGCAGCGGGAAGACCAGTACTAGGTTTTCACAATAGAAAAGGTCCAGGACCTGTAAAGGCTGGGCCTTTATCGATCAAGCCTCAGATTCGGCAACTGACGTCATATGCCGGATTTGCCTTCAACGCATCAGTAAAGGAAAGCATGAAAAGAGTTTAGGCACCATGAGCATGAACAAGCAAATGCATGTAAAGCATGAATTGCTGTGGAGGAGTCACTTGGAGAAAAAAAGGCCACAGAGGTCCTGGGCTTCCAACCACGGTGACATCTTATGCCTCCTCCTCCACTTCCAAGCCCAAGTGGTCCTCTGCTGCCGATGTGCCAGAGCAGCATAAGCAAGCACCATCCCCAGTCCCAGATATTGTCGGCAAATTCCCACCACCAGCAACACAGCCTACACCTTCCCCCAGTGTGACCTGCACACCGTACAGCAGCCAGTTGGGGCAGCCAGCCTTCTGTGTACCAGTTGTGGGAACAGAAGACACACTTTCATCCCAGCCATCCCAAAGCCAAAAGCTTGAATGTCGGCATTGCCAGGCTGTTGGCCTTGGAAATGTTGCCTTTCCGCAAGGTGGACCCATATGGGTTCCGCCACATCAAGGCCCTGGCATGCCCTCAATATCAGATGCTAAGCAGGCATTTCTTTGCCAGAAAAACTGTCCCTGCCCTAGCCCGCCAAGTTGCAGAAAAGATCTCCAGGGCGTTGGCTGCATCTGTGTCCACCAAGTCAATCTCACTACAGACACATGGACTAGTAAGCACGGTTAAGGGTGTTACATCTCACTGACTGCTCACTGGGTGAGTTGGGTGGATGACAGTGCCCCTGGTGATGGGACTCGGGCTCCGCGGACACTCTTCCACACTGCTAGAATTGAGCAGTCCAGATCCCCAACCTCGACAGGCATCATCACGTGTCAAGAGAAACCAGGCCGTTCTGAAATTAATCTGCCTTGGAGACCATCAACATACAGGTCAAGAACTGCGAACGGCTCTGCGCACTCAGACCGACCAGTGGCTGGGTGCTAATAAACTGGCGCCAGGCAATGTGGTGTGCGACAATGGGAGAAATCTCATTGTCACCCTTAGAATCGGTAGACTTACGCACATCCCTTGCCTGGCACACGTCCTGAACCTGGTTGTGCAGAAATTTCTCAAGCGTTACCCAGGTCTTAACTGTCTGCTGAAGAAGGCTCGAGGTCTTAGCTCACATTTCTGCTGTCCACACCCTGCTTCGGCACAACTGGCAGCATTGCAGCGTCATCTGGACCTCCTCGTCAAGTGTCTCATTGTTGACGTGGCAACATGCTGCAATTCCACCCTCCACATGTTCCAGCAATTGTGGCAGCAGCGTAATGCCATTATCCAATATGAAGTGTCGCAGTGGTGCGGACCTCAGGGTGTTGAGCCACAGAGAGTGGAGGTAGGTGAAGGATCTCTGCAACATCCTTGGGTCAACACGCAAGTCTCGTTACATGCCATAAAGCAAGCCTCCATGTGCTACTCTATTCAATTAATACAGGAAGGAAGTGAGAAAGTGTGTGCCTTTAATATGGCAATCCTAAAGAAAATTTCCAAACAATTATGAACTTTAAAAAAAAAGTAAACAGATTAATGTTCTTAGACAAACTTTAACTGATTAAATGTCACTAAGGGGGGTGTTTACACAGCATTTTTAGATCCACTTTTGGATCCGAAAATCGCATCCAAAAACGCAGCATCGATTGGATCCAAAACGTATCCAAGACGTAACCAACACACATGTTTGGATGCGTGTTTGGATGTAGCAGGATTGCACCCTATAGTTTTAAATAGGGCTTCTGCTGCGTCTTTCAGATCAAGAATTGACATGTAAATTCTTTTAACGGATCTGAATGAGATACGCATCGGCAATCACTCGTCTGAACACCGATGCGTGTTTTACATTGCAAGCAGTATAAAATCACACTGCTATTTGTTATATGCGTGTCTGGGTCCATTTAGGTTCCGACAGACAGATCCAAACACGCATCTAAAAACGTATGTTCACATGGACAACACGCCGTGTGAACATACCCTAAAATGAAATACATAACATATTCCCTTTAAAAAGAATCTATTCTTTCTCCTGACAAGTTTGGGATGCCATTTCTTAAATCTCAATGTGTCATACCTTTATTATTTCTCTATGGAATGAAAGCGTTGACAACTGGGTGTTGTGGTCAAAGCAAAATAATTTGTTTCAGTTAGACTTTGGTCCTGGAGTTTTCCCAGAAAAGAAAATTAAGTTTTTAGTAGAGCATTGAACCAATGCAAAGTGACAATTTTTATTTTATTGTATTATATTATTTTATTTTTCATCCTACCAGGCCTCTTTATAGGCTAGATTCATACAACCTTTACATTAATTCAGTGGGAACTGCTGCCCAAGATATTGGGCGACATGTATGAAGATCGGCGCATCGGAGCGCCCGTTTTCGAGCGCTCGAACGTGCCTCATGTATTTCGGCGCCCGAGATGCCCTCATATATGCTGTGTAAAGTCCCCTGCGCCTTGCCAGTGTGTAAGGCGCAGTGTGGGACTTAAGCGCTGAAGGACTGTGCCTCACCTGTATCTGCATGGATCGGAAGATTCACCGCCCAAGGAGGTGCGCTCATACATGCGGTGAAAAGTTCCCTGCGCCTCGCCAGTGTGTGAGGTGCAGTGCGGGACTTAGGCGCAGAAGGACTGTGCCTAACATCTATTCTGATTCGAGACAGGCTGGAAAAAAGCAAGAAATCATTAAACATGTTAGTGAATAGCAAAAAGAGTTGTCTTTCAAATGAATGAATGAATGAATGGATAAATAAATAGAAAAATCAAAGCTGTCCAAAACAAACTCTACAAGCCGTTCGTTCGGTGCTCTCCTTAAGGAGAGATCTTCCCTTCCTGAGCCAATCGATGCCTCCCACACAGCCAGCCAGTATCGCTCTGCTCTGCTCTGCACTGAAGAGGGACAAAAATCCTGAAACAGCGTTGTCTGCAGATGAGAGATACTGGCTTGGCTAAAATTTCCCGTTTGCTTTCTCCAAGACTTGGTGGGTCAAAAAGCAAATTGAGGATTTGTTATATTTCCAACAGAGGGTGCTGTGGGCTTCTCAGCCATCACTTATCCCATAATGCCTTGTGATATGACAGATGCTATAAGCGTGTTTGAGGGCCCGAAAAGGCAAAACAAAATCTAGCAAAGCGTTCGTTTTCGGTGCTCCTACTTTAGGACCGAGATCTTCCCTGCCTGAGCCACACGTCAATCGCCTCCCTCACAGCACCAGCCTGTATTCGCTCTGCTATGTCTGCACTGTAAGAGGGACATAAAATCCCGAGATACCAGCGTTCTTGTGCTGCAGTTGAGATAAGATACTGGTTGGCTAAAATCCCTGTTTGCTTCTCAGACTTGGTGGGTCAAAAAGAAAATTGAGGATTGTTATATCCAAACAAGAGGGTGCTGTGGGCTTCTCAGCCTCATTTCCCATTTTATGCCACTTCGTGATATGCAGAAGATGCATAAGTGTATGAGGGCAGAAAAAGGCATAAACAAACATCTACAAGCGTTTCGTTGTGCCTGAGGTGCTCTTCTGATAGGAGGAAGATCTTCCCTTCCTGACCACACTCAATGTCCTCACCAACACAGCTCAGCCAGTCATGTATCGCTCTGCTCTGCTCTGCACTGAAGAGGGACACAAAATCTCACGAAACAGTGTTGTCTGCAGATGAGAGGATAATTGGCTTGCTTAATATCCTGTGTCATTCTCTCAAGACTTTCACGGAGGGGGCAAAGCTAATTGTGGAATTTCGTTACTATCCAAAATGTGGGCGCATGTGGGCTTCTCTGCCCAACTCTTCCACTTATATGACTACGAAATACCGGCGGGTGTGGCTGTGGAGTTGGGTGTGTCGGCAGGGCTTTTGGACACACTTTTATCATATATTTCGCAGTACTTGTCGGCGGCGGGCGGGGCGCGCCTGTTGTTGTGTGCAGGAACGGGCGGTTTTTGGGGTGATGGGTTGTGATTGGTATATACTTCCCACGGGGGGGGGCGGGGGGGGGGGGGCGGGGGAGGGAGGGGGGGGGGGGGGGGGGCAGGGGGTGGGGTAGGGGATCCCCCCTTATCCCCTTTACCCACTACTTAACTAACCGCCCAACACAAAACCACTTCGGGGGTGGTATCGCCTATTAATTGCAAATTCCGCGGGGGGGGGGGGAGGGGAGAGTCCAACACCCGAAGATGGGGAGGCAGTGGGCGGGGAGGGCTCGTCCTAAGTCTAAGTCGATACAACTAAATAGAAATCCGGGGGGTCCTAATGGTGGGCGGGGTACGTACAGTTAGAATTGACCTTAGTTCAAGAGGTACCAACAGCGCAAACACTTCTATCATTTCGCTTTCAATAACAAACCAAACGACCTCCCCCTTGACACCACAATAATACCTCACACCACAATACTACCACCAAATATCATAAGATCGCTGACCCAAGAAATAGAATATCACAGCTCTCAGCTACCGTGCGGCCCATGGAGTATGAATCAAAAAAATCGTCTTTTATTTTGGAGTGATTACAACAATTATCTGAAATAATCCTGAGCCTCGAAACACCTTCTAAAAAAAAAAATTACATAATATATATCACTAAACAAATTTAATCAATAACGCCGCAAAATACATGGTATTTGGGGATATTGAAAATTTGCCGGGGAAAGGGAAGACCGATACAGTTACTTTCCATATATTCTGTATGATCGCTTGATCATTGGTCGGCATATTTGAATAAATATTAATAAACCTAGCCAATCCAGATTAGCTTGAGCCGACATGTGACCTCCATTATACACATTGGAGTAAGTTATTGACAATCAAATGAAAAGGCGGGTACGTTCAAAATACTGTAAAAAATGCAGAAACAGAGCTGATTGGTTGAATTACGAGGGGAGTGGTATCCCGACCAATCAGAGAGCGAGCCTACTTCGTGTTCCACAAATTGTTGTCTTATAGAGAGATGGGGGAACTGGAATCGTCAGACTCTGTGCGGCATCGCGAGTATTAGTATAGTATATAGTTTTGATTAGGTGTAAAAACTGTCCTCTGGAACAATGAGGCTATAAATCTTCTAATAAATCTTACAATAAATTAAATCAATGTCAACAGACGAGTTTGTCGCCCGTGACCAGGCGCAAAAATAGGAATTGGGATATTAATTTAAATCTGGCGGGATATTTAACATGTTCTTATAATTTAATATATATTTACTCTGTGAAGACAGCAGTACCTTAAGGCGGACACGTCGGGCAGAAACCAAACCAAAATCAGATTAGGATGAGACACGTGACACTAGGAGAGTGACAGTGTGCGGGATTTGGTTTTTCAAGCTCCAATTTCTTTCTTGTGACCTCCATTTTATCTTCACAGCCCAGAGGAGGGTTATGACGAGGCTTCTTGTAACACCTGGATTTACATTTTCTTTTTTCTCTAACATTATTGAAGGACCACAAAAGAGCCCCCCACCCCCCATCGATGCTTGCCTGCTGAGCTTGTTACCGTCCACTTACTGTGTCATGTGTGCCACTCTGATGGCGCTACTCTCAGTTTGTGCACTCAGAATGCGTATTGTGCACGGTCTGACCTCTTGCTGCTGCTGCTATTTGACTCCAACTCGTACTCTGTATCTCTGTCCGCGCGTCCATAACTATGTGGCCTACATCCTGTTAGTTTGCCACCTCCAGAATGGTTCAGTAGTGCCACTGTCATTGACCTCATGCTGCTGCCACGCGGGTCACCTCCTCTTCTGTCATTGTGCCACACTCTATTGTGGTCTACTACTTTTTTTCCCAGCCTCCAGAATGTCATTGTTGCCACTGTCTACCTCATGCTCGCTGCATCAGTCACTCCGACTCTCTGTCAGATTGTGCCACTCTGTGGCCCCGCTACTCAGTTTTTTGCCACCTCCTGAATGTCATTGTGCCACTGTCAAGACATCATGCTGTGCTGCGTGTTTACCGTCATCACTGTGTCATTGTGCCACTCTGTGGCCATCTAGGTTTTTGCCACCTCACAGAATGTCATGGTGCCGAACTGTTCTGGACATCAATGTCTGTCTCTGCAACCGTCACCTCCCACTCTCTGTCATGGTGTGCGCCACTCTGGTGGTCCTTAGTCACTACTGTTCTTGCCACCTGCCAGAATGTCTATTGTGCATCGTGTCTGACATCAGGCTGCTGCTGCAGTGACCTTACTAACTGTGTCATTTGTTCCACGCCTGACTCATGCTGTCCTGCTGCACGTGACCTCCCACACTGTAGTCATTGTGGACACTTCTGTGGCGCTGCTTCCTGTTCGTTTGACGCTGTTCTCAGAGATTGTGTTGTGCCATCTGCCTGATGACTGTCCATGTCCTGCTAGCTGACGTGACTCCACACTGTTTCATTGGGACAGAATCTTTTCTGACCTTCAATGCTGACTGTGACTCCACTCTCTGTCTTGTGCACTCTGTGGCTCTACTCCAGGTTTTTGCCACCTCCATAATTTCATTGTGACCAATGTATGAGCTCATGCTGCTGCAACTGTCCCTTTCCACTCCTCTGTCATTGTGCTACTCTTTGTCCTTTAATACTGTTTTGTCAAGATGATATCTCGAGAAAAGTCTCATTTTACTACTGAGTCATGACTATCATTGTGCTGTGCTTGCTGCCTGTGACTCTACACGCTGTCGTCATTGTGCCACTGTGCTGACCCTCTGTTGTTGACTTTAGCTGCTCCGTGAACCTACCACACCTGTGTACATGTGCACATCTGAGCCTTGTCTCCTCCGTTTTTGCACCTGCTCTCCAGAATGTCATTGTGCCACTTGCCTGACACACTATTCATGCTGCTGATGCCGGTGCCCTCCACACTGTTTCGTGGGCCACTCTCTGACCTCATGCTGCTAGCTGACCTCCTCACATCTCTGTTCTGTTGTGCCACTCTGTGGCGCATTACTGTCAGTGCTTTGTGCACCTCAGAGCAGAGTGTCATTGTCTGCCACGTGATCTGTCTCTAACCTCATTGCCTTGCTCCTGTCTGTTGATTGCCGTCAACTCGCACGACTGGTGTCATTGTGCCACTAATCTTTGGGCGCTACTTCCTGTTTTTGACCACCTCACAGAATGTCATTGTGCCACTGTCTGACATCATGCTGCTGTGGATGCCGCCGTTTCACACTCACACGACTTGTCACTGATGTTGGCCACCTGAGGCTCAGCTTGTTTTTTTATCCGAGCTAGTCGCTGGCATGTCTTTATCAGGCTACATCCCCCCTTCAGTTGCTTTGGTCACGTTTTGCCCTCGAAGTTCAGGGAATTTTTATAGTGAACGCGACTTCTAATAGACGGGCGTGCGCAGTCATGTGCGTAGTCAGTTACTGTAAAATAGCGCTCAATCATTGGTGTCGAAGACCAAACCAAGCTCCCTCTGCATATTTAAGCATGCAGGGTCTAATCGTTCTACTAGCAACCTGCAGGCTCTGTGCAGTCCTGCGCTGAATAATAGTAACTGTTTGTTAACGTGATTCATTCGCGAAGTAATTGGACCGAAGTTATTTGTTTTTGGTGTCGAGACAACGTGTCGGGCGAAGTGAGCAAGACCGATTTATTGGGAAAGAGAATTACGCCGCAATATCTCTAGTTGTAATGTCAAAGAGTAAGTGTAAGAGAGGATACGCTAGATGGACTAGACTTCGTTTTACCACCAGTTAAAGATAGTTCACAAATGTTGAGGATATTTGGTAGTGATGAGCGTATATTGTCAATTATCGTGATTCGGCATCTCGATAGTCTGATTATCGAGATCTAGTAGGAGAAGTCTCGAAAGATAGCAGATAGAAGTCTCGATATGATTAAGCGCGGCAATGACCATTGAAGGTCTATGGGAGAGGCACACATCTCAGTGCTTCATTCTTAACCCCAAACAGGTGTGGAGAATGCTGGACATAACATCCGCACAACAGTAAAAGGATATGTGCTACATGGTTATGGCAAGAACAATTAGGTATAAAAGTCACATAAAAAAATTCATAGGCTAATCATATCTTCATGCTGTATGTTGCATCGGCTTACCGAAGAAGGCATCGAGGCGAACTCAGGTATCGGCGTGTGATAGCCTACAGCAGGTACAGTGGTAGCTAGTGTATGTAAGTTAGAGAAAGCACCGCTTTCACACAGAAAAACAGACCACCGGATATTGGAAATGGAACGATGAGAACTGGCAGGAGACCCATGATCATTTTTATAGACACAGGGTATCCTACATGACTCAGTCATCATATTTGTTGTGTAGGAACAATGACAAAGCTCAGAGAAACTTCTACCAACGTGGGGGAAGACGGGAGAGTGTCACTGGCTGCAGAGCCTTAGTTACAGCGGAATGCGGGTTGAGAGCCAGGGTTGCCTTCAGGTCATCTATTAACCCGTTTCATGGCACATGCAGCTAAATCAAATGCGGTGTCCAACCATTACTACTTCCTATTTTTAACTTTAAGCACCTTGTGCAGTCTGGTTCCTTGGCAGGAATTACTGCCCCTATTGCCGCACCTCATGGCATCCATTTTTAAAGTAGCTGAACCCAAAACCACAAAAAATGACCTTATGGGACCCTCAGGAATAAAAATTTGCAATAAGAATTGACTATTTAAAAAACTAATATATTATTGCAACTCATTGCTTCTGCTGCTGCTGCTACGGCTCAGTTGCCATGTTCTTAATAACAGTGGCACAGTTGCTGGACGTTTTTCACCGTGGCTTCTGGCATTAGAACGTGAAGAAGACGAAACATATGTCTCTCCTAGATTGGGTCTCTCAACTCGAGCCCTAGTATCTGATAAAAAAATTCTGCTCATTCTACTTGTTTCGTAAGTCTGATTAAGTGTTATTTTTTTGTGGTGTGTTGGGTGACCTAGAGTAACCTGCGTGGTTGCATAGTTGATAGGCCTTGAAGAGTGGGAAAACAATGCTTTTATTTAATAAGACCATTTACAGTAGATAGGTTGATCTTTATACTAAGAGGGCAAATGCCCCAAAGCCAGGAAAGTTGCCCTTGATTGACCTCAGACACTAAAAGTGCTGGAGAAGTAGTATTTGGAACACTATTTTAGTTGAAATGGGACATTGGACTATAGCTGTCCTGTACCGCGCATGATACACAAAGAAACCTGCTATGACCCCACAGATCCAAAGTGCGGAAGAAGAGTGAGTATTTGAACCAGTATGTTGGAGCGAAACGTGGTCATGGACTATGTCTGCTGTACCACTAGCTGACCACTAAACCCGTAATGACACCACGAGATTAAAAAGTGCCGGAAGAAAGTAGTCTTCTGAACACATTTTATTTGAACTGAACATTGACTATCCATGTCCTGTACCGCAGCATGACCCAAAAACCTGCATGACCCACAGATCACAAATAGCCACTATGCTATTTTTACAGTGACTGTCACTTAGTATATTTTTTGGTAACTGACATTCGTTTACGGAATTTATTTAGGGAAGTTTTATTTATAGTTTTACATTATTTTCATTTTGCTTTTTTTTTCAAGTGTGATAACATACAACATACATGCTTCCCTGCAGTTTAAAAGGTATTTTTTACACATGTAGATATGTTAATTCATTCGCACACCTCATAAGTAAGAAAAATGTCCTAATCACCCCCAATACACTTCTTAGTTGAGAAGACATTTGCCCTCCTGGCTTCTGAGAGTGATTTGGCCAATTAATTCATTGGTTTAATTTTTCTCCAAATCCTTCTTCATTGATTAGGGACAGACTCCCCTGGAGATCAGATGATGCGACCCCATAGTGACTCCAGCCCCAGAAAATTTTAAGCCCCAAATTGTGCAATTTGTGACCAACCCTGGAGCCCTTTTAGACACTACATAATCTTAAAGAAATTACCTTTTTTAAGATCTTATTTTTTTCAGCTCTCCTGATTGCCCCTAACGGTGAGATCCAAGGCTGCCGTCAGTCATCTGTTAACACAGAGGTTCAGCTGGCAGGGCCAGACTTACAGTGGGTGCAGTGAGAGCCAGGGCTGGTATCCATCATCTATTAACACGCAGGTTCAGCTAGCAAGGCCGGACTCACAGTGAGTGTGGTGAGAGCCAGGGCTGGCTACGAGAGTGCTTGCCCCTCCGTATGAGTGCGGACCAATTGAGCTTCACTTGGAAACGCTGGTGGTTGACGATCCTGTTCCACCCAGGTGCCCTTTTCCTTGGTTTTCTTTTTCTCATTTTACTCAACGTGATGCAGGAAATTGTCTCTGTTCTTAGGGTAACGAATGTGCTCCATACTCGCTGTCCTGTGAATAACCTACATCTGTTCAAGTCTTTTATCAATGGTTACTATACCTCCATTGTACAAATCAGAGGAATATTTGTATCAGCTATTTTGTAAAGGCAAGTTTTTTAGTAGTTTAATTCTAGAAAACACATTTTAAAAATAGGATGGAATCCCACCACGTGTTTGTTTCTCTTTTTTTTATTGTATTAAAGGGGTTGTCTCAATACAGGCATTGCTTGTTATGTTAAATATCTTGCAAAAACAAGTCACTTTGCAATATGTGTCCATTAACAGTGTCCTACCTATTCCTGTTTTTGACAGCACCATTCCCCCAAAAATTCAAAACATGAACCGTCGGCCACTGTTGACAATTGTAAAGAACAAATGCCTTTTATAAACCACATTTTTTACAATGGGACCTGTATTATAGCTGATTTTTAAAGCAGCATGCCCCCACAAATTCTAAACATGACCTTTCGGTGAATGTTGACAATTGTGAAGAATAAATGCCTGTTACAAATCACATTTTTACAATAGGACCTATATTATAGCTGTTTTTTTTTTAAAGCAGCATGCCCCCAAAAATTCGAAACATGACCTTTTGGTGAATGTTGACAATTGTGATGAACAAATGCCTGTTATAAACCACATTTTTTACAATAGGACCTGAAGTATAGCTGTATTTCACAGCACCATGCCCCAAAAAATTAAAATTCAAAATCATGACCCTTTGGCCACTGTTGACAATTGTGAAGAAAAAATGCCTGTTAGAAAGCACATTTTTTACAATAGTTTTCAACAAACTATCATACAAGTGCGCTATTTGAGCCAAACTAAGATGCACGGAGTGAAATAGAGCTATTTAAATGTTATATGAATTAGATATGGTGTTTTGCCAACACTGAGAACAGGCACCAGTTAAAATAAAATATTTGAAACCAAATTAGCATACAAGTGCGTCATTTGCGCCAAACTGAGACGCACAGAGTTCAATAGAACTATTTAAAAGATATATGGATTAGATATGGCGGTTTTGCACCGCTGAGAATAGGCACCAGTTAACATAAAATATCTGTAACCAAATTTGCATACAAGTGGGCTATTTGTGCCAAACTGAGACGCACAGAGTGCAATAGAACTATTTAAACGTTATACGGATTAGATATGGTGGTTTTGCCATTATTTGGAAATAATCTCCTAACAAGGCTTTGTCTGGCATACAGCCAGTCTGATCATGATGAACCAATGATAATATAACTACTTTGAGATTACTGATAGGAATTTTAAGCAGAAATTTTGCATCAAACCGTAAAAGGAAAATTAGATGATCAGTTTACAGCTTTATGGAGAATAATGATGGCTGCTTCATGAAAATAGTAGTAGACCAACTAATTCCTTAACTTAAACTTAATAAAAGTTTTATGTAGACAGGGGCAATAAAGCTTCAGAGAATTTCTTATAGAACTCATCATGTGAGACAGCAGATTTCCCACTTTTTTAGGATGCTTGTCACATTGGGCCACAGACACACTTGTACCCCCTCGGCAGCATCCCTGCCACACTCATGCTTCTGTCTTGTACTCTCTTCTTTGCGCTCTCGCTTCCCTGCACATCTCTGGCTGCCGGCATGTTCATCCCTGCTCCCTAGACCTCCCACACAATTGAAAGGGCCAGCGTGCCAGAAACTTGCTAATTACCGGGTGCTGACCCTATATTTTCTGTTCACTTCCTGCACTCCATGCTGGATCTATTGTGTCCATGCCTCTAGAGAAAGTGTTGATGCAAGTTCCTTGTCTCTATGGTTTAAAAGACCTCTTGCCTCTGTCCACTAACCACATTTGCCTGCTGCCTGCCCTGACCTTCCTGCCTGTCTCCGACTAAAGGTTTGCCTGCCCATTCCGTACCACGCTGCATCCCAGCAGCAACCTCAAGCAAGTCGCGTCCATGATAGCGACCTGGGAGTCTTCCGCCTCACAAGCCCAACCTGCATGCGGTGGGCTCTGGTGAAATCCGCGAGGCATCTTAGACTCCGCTCCCTGATGTGGCTTTCACCACTGCTTGCGGTGGTTCAGAGAATTGACATCCTATCGGTCCTAACAATGCTAAAGTATCTTGAATGTTTTCATGGGTTACAGGTAGAGATGGGAGAATTGATTCTGACGAAGTGGAATTCATTTAGAATTTCAGGAAAACTTTGGTTCTGCACGAAGCCGAAGTTTAGGGTGATTCGTGGGAACGAAGTGTCTTTTTTTACTGGTGAAATGGCCGCGAGCACATGGCGTGACACGGTGCAGAGAACTGTGGGAGTAAGAAAGCAACACCCTCAATGACAAGTGCAGACATGAAGCCAATCAGCGACCGGTGGGCTTCTGTGACAACACAGTCTGTCCTGGCATAAGTATCTAGCTGCTGCTCTATAGAAGTTATAATAAAACAAACTGCTTTAATCAGCGACTGGGGCCAAAGAGCTTCACAAGTGGTTTTCAGTTACACACATTTAACGCTACCAGCGTTATCATTTTGTTTTAGTTTGTGGGGTATTCTCCCAAAAGTCCAGGGTGGGTGTTTTTCTGCCCCATATATGCCTCAATTTCACCAGTTTTTTTCTGTAGCCTATTTTATATCCAAGGGTTAATTTCTCCTCTTGTTTTGTGGGTTAATTTGGACTGAAATACAGTTTGTGCGTATTTATTTGCCCCATATATGCCTCAATTTCATCTTTTTTTTTTTGTCGCCTATTTTATATCCAAGGGTTAATTTCTCCTCTTGTTTTGTGGGTTAATTTGGAGTAAAATACAGGGTGTGCGTATTTATTTGCCCTATATATGCCTCAATTTCATCTTTTTTTTTGTAGCCTATTTTATATCTAAGGGTTAATTTATCCTCTTGTTTTGTTGGTTAATTTGGAGTGATATACAGGGTGTGCATATTTATTTGCCACATATATGCCTCAATTTCATCTTTATTTTTTTCTGTAGGCGGTAATTTATTCACTTTTTGTGGAGAATTCTGTGTCAAATCCAGTATTTGTGTATTTCAGCCCTGGATACATCTCAAATCCAGTCTCTTGTTAAATTGTTATTTGTGGCAAACGGTTAATCTTTTCATTTATTGTGGTGATTCTATTAAATGCTGATACATGTAGAGCTCCCCCCAAAAGAGTGGAGAGAGTGTCATCAGTAATTTTCCCATTCCTTTGATCCTTCAGTGTCCGCTTTCAGTTGGTCAATAATCCATTATTGCTAAAGCCAAAAAGAAACAGGAGTTGAACCCAAAAATAAGTAACTGGAATGTTTGCATGTTTTCTGTGTTTTGTATCCACTCCTGCTTTTGGCTTCTTACTCATCTGACAATCCTGATGCAAATGGACCATGTCATACTAGTCTTACAGCTTTTCCGAAAAAACAATCGGTTGTGTTTGTCCTTTTTGCTTCTTGAGCCATATTAAAAGGGGAAAACCAAACATAGTGGCAATGTCATAAAGTGGCGGAGGGTGGAAACAGCATTAGAAAACCACAGAGTGGTCCACTGAGATAGTGCTCAGTTGGCAGCAGCATGAGGAGACCTGAGTGGTGAGGTGGCAGCAGCATCAGAAAGCTACATAATAGCCCAGTTTTGTGGGGAGGTGTGTGTCAATACCAGTCCCTGGTAAAGATGGTGGGTGGTTGAAGGAGCAGCTGGCAGCAGATGTGGGGCATTAGGCGGGTGGCAGCATCAGAATAGTAGCTGAGGCAGGTATCCAAAAGAATCCAGGGTTCAAGGTCTGCACCAGGTGTTGCTGCTGGTTTGTACCTAAATCACTAGGGGATGAAGAAAGCTGCTCATCAACAACTCCAGACTCAGGTTGCTGCTGATGGAGCTGGTACTGCTCGTATTCCCCCATCCCCCCACAGCAGCCGTGGCAGTGGTACATGAGCGCTGATGAACCAGATAGGCAGCGGCCAACTGACTACATAGGATGTCTCTATAGTACTTGAGTTTGTCCTCCGTCTTGGCAGGTTAAAAAATGCCCCCATTTGGGACCGGTAACGAGGGTCCAAGAGGGTGGAGAGCCAGAAGTCATCCCTCTGCCGGATGGTGACAATTCAGCTACTCAGCTATTAAGTACTCCTGTCCACGTCGATCATCAAACAATCGTTAATGGCCTTTCTCTGTTCATCAATTTCTCCCTGTTCATCAATTTCTCCCTGTTCATACATTTCTCCCTGTTCATTAATTTCTCCCTGTTCATCAATTTCTCCCTGTTCAACAATTTCTCCCTGTTCATCAATTTCTCCCTGTGTTGCCCTGTTCATTGATTTCTCCCTGTTTTTCTCTGTTTATAGTTTCTCTGTTCTGTTTAGCTCACGGAGGGTGTGCTTAGCGGTGTAGGAATGGCAGTGCATGCAAAGTTTCCTGGCCAGTTCTCTGAACGGTGCAGAGTCCACCACTTGAAAAGGGAGGGACTTCAGTACCACCAACTTGGACAGGAGCATGGTTAGCTTCTGCACTTAGGGAAGGCTAGACGCATATTGCTGTCTCTTTACAATCGTCTCTGTGAACGACTGCTGGCACCATGAGTGCCGAGGAGCAGGAGTATCTGGACCGGTAGATGATGTAAAAGACAGGGAGTTGTTTCCGGCAGAGGTGGTGAAGCTTTGAATGCCTGAAATGGGAGGCGTGCCACTGGGTGCTGCTGCTGTTGCGACAGAATGGACTACCACATCTGAGACACGTTTCTCCCAGGCCACTGTATGTTGACGCTGCATGTTGATGTAGGGCTGTGGTGCCAACTTTAGGTCCCTGGTCACGCTTTACTTTTTGCCCACAGATTCTACTTAAAGCCATGTTCACCTCCTTTGGTGTCTTGTCAAAAAACTGCTACACCACCGATTAGGTGATTTTACCACCAATGCTCCACACTGACTATTACCGCTGCTGCCTCGGTGAGCTCCTGCACCGCTACTTTCTGTGACCTGCAAAGTGGATGGTCTAAATCGTGGCCGTTTGGCTCCCGACCTCGCACTGCTGCCACACTGCTGACTCCCAGCCACACTACCGACTTGCAGGCTACACCACTGCCTGACGCGCAAGCTGCCGCTCTCTTCTCCCGATGATGATGATGATGATGATGAAGCTCTTGCTACCAGCACATAGTAGTTCTCTGGCTGTGGGAAGCGAGCGGGACAGGTGGGTTGAGGGCAGGTGATGGCTCCTGACCTGCTCCCGGGCAATGCCAACTATAGGTTGTGTCTTACGGATGCAGCGACTCTTGGCCGAGGTTATCCGGTGTCATCTGGGAGAAAGTGGATGACCTAGTGTGTGGTCAACACACGGCCGCTACATGACACAGGAAACTGTGGCCTCGCGGGGTGATCCCTGCTGTGACGTCCCCTTACTGTGCTGCGACCTGTGCCTGCTCCAGGAACCTACTATTGCGTTCTTTGTTACCCATGTGATCAGGCACACTCACAACCCTCACAGTTTTAAGTGCGCCCTGAAACTTCATCTTCTTAGACAAGCCTATCAAGATCCCTAATTCTGTCACACATCCATCACTTCCTGCACTTTGCCACCCGCAGGCACTTATCTGTATATAGATGTATGGTTGGGATTGCAGGTTCATCCACTTTTTTATGTATACTACCCCAGAGAAGTGAAAAAGTGAAGCGGTTCTAAGAGCGGCAGCTGTCATGTGCGTGTCATCAAGAGCATGGCACAACGTTCTACAACACACCAACAGGCGCTCTGCAGCAAGTAAATAGCTGTTTTTTAAAGTGATTCGCTGCAAATAACTTCAGGTCAAAACAAATTTTGAAGGAAAATTCGGGGAACTCGGCAAATCTAATTTTGAGAAATTCGCCCATCTCTAGTTACAGGTTGATCTACAGAACATTAACCGGCTAAATTGGCAGAAAGAGTTAATATACATAGAAATTACCGCAATTGTTGATATCTTGTAATGACATGCAAAGAATAAAGGTGCTCATAATACTCTATAAAACCATTTAGAATATCATTTGGGAATTTATAGGGGCACCTGTTCATGTAACTTCTGTGTACCAGTAATAACCGGAGAATTATGCACATCTCTGGACAAGAAAGCCAGCACCCTTCCACATTTATCCAGATGCACAAACCCACTTTGACCTCGAAAGAACACCTGCTGGTTAGTGGCTTCTGCATGAACCTTATTAACAGCTGATGTCCATATAACCAGCATTTACTTTCGAAAAATAGACCTTCTCTGTCAACTGTGCTTTTGCCTTCATTTCCTGCAATGTCTGACTGGTCCTCCAAAGGATAAAGGTTCTGCAGACTGTATATTATCACCATACAGTGACCATATAGTGGTAGATGGAAGGGAACACAAGCTCTGAAGACTGTATATTACCTCCATACAGACCTATATAGTGGTAGACACCAATGTATACAGGTTCTGCAGTCTTTTAGGTGATTACAGTTTTTTTCTTTTCAGGGATTCACATGAAAAGACATCAGTGACTGAAGTTGTTTGCTCCCTTCTCTGTACAAACTCCATATGGGGTGAAAGATGGAGGTGGGGAGGTTATGGAGTGATAGGGGAATGTGGTGGTAGGTGACAGGTGGAGGTGACAGGGTTATGGGATGATAGGTGTAGGTTGGAAGGTTTGAGGTGACAGGTGGAAGTGGGGGTTTAGGAGGTGACAGGCGGAGTTGGTGGGGGGTAGTAGGTGGAGTTGGTGAGGCTATGGGATAATAGAAGGAGTTAGGAAAGTTAAGAGGTGGAGGTGGTTGGGCTACGGGGTAATAGGTGGAGGTAGATGGGGCGGTTATGGGGTGATAGGTGGAGGTGGTTGGGGTGAAAGTTGGAGATGAGGGGGTTATGGGGTGATAGGTGGAGGTGAGGGGGCTATGAAGTGATAGATTGGGTTTGTATTTTGTGTTGGCACTAGGATGCATGACACAATGGTGGGGAGGGGGTAGAAAAGTGGAGTACAGAGCACAGCTTACAATTTATTTGGGGGGCAGGCAGAGGACCATCATCCTGGAGATCGTGCTGTGGCTGTGGTCTCTACCCCTGAAAATAATATTGTGCAGCTTGAACTACGTACCCTGTAACCCCAGATATCAGCCACCGGCATGATCTTCAGGGGATGGAGTTTAATACTGTCATGTTTTTTGTAATATTTTTACTTTTATATGTTTCCCATTTGCACTATGTCAGACTCATTGGACTATGTGTGACCAGCAAATATCCTAGAACTAGGAACAAAAGACAGGCAAAATGCTCACCAGCTTCAATCAGAATTTTGCATCCCCAGATGAGACGTGTGGCTCACCTCCACCCGGAATCCTGGCTTCCAGCCAAAGCCCAGCAGATAACTTGTAATAAATAGAATCTGGATCCAGCGAATTAGGTGAAAAGAGTGCTGTAATTTATTTCAATCCAACATGCATGAGGGTACAGGACAAGCGAGAAACCAACGTGTTTCGGGTTTTACAAACAGCCCTTGCTCACGGTCACCGTAATATTAAATTACATTCCTCAATCATCCGAACCTCCCATGCCCATCTCCAAGACTTCACACGTGCAGCACCAGTTCTCTGGAACATGCTACCGTGGGCAATCAGGCACACTCAGAATTCTCATAGCTTTAAGAGGGCCCTGAGAATACATCTTCTCACTCTGGCCTACCAGAATCCCTAATGCCTAACCCCCTCCACCTTACAACTATCCATCTTATTTTTCAACTTATTAACATCACCGATTACTCTCTTGCAGTGGCAACATATAGGATTTTCCCTTATCCTTTAAATGTTCCTCAATATATCTGAAGTTGCCGTATATAAATATTTATATGCTTCAGATCATTTTATATAAGTTTAATATCACTTGCACACACATTCTCTGTACAGCAATCACTTTTCTTCAACATATATATATATATATATATATATATATATATATATATATATATATATATATATATATATATATATATTATATATATATATATATATATATATATATATAGGAGTAATCCTTTAGGTGAAATATATATCAGTCCAACCTTAGTGTCTTAATTGGCTTTCAATAGCCTGAGGTCCGTTGCAGTTCCGAGCGTGCATTCTCCATCACACTCCTGCTCGTTAGCACCTGCTACGTTGCGGGGTCCGCCCCCATGCTTGATAAAACAACCTCATATTTATGTCACATGGCTGGACCATTGTCAATCTAGCACTTCTTACCCTTCGTCGCACCCGTACAGCCTAATAGATTGTAAGCTCTTGCGAGCAGGGCCCTCTCACCTTGTGTCTCATCTGTAAGTAGCTTTTCATTGTGCAATGTATGTTTTTTGTCTGCACCAACACCCTCCAAATTGTAAAGTGCTGCGGAATATGTTGGCACTATATAAATAAAGATTATTATTATTATTATTATCCCCCATATCATGCAGTTTTTCTACTGTATTTTAGAAAAGCTGTGTGTCACCTGTTGTGTCTAGGATAGCTAGGTGACACCCTAACATGGCACACAGCTTTTCTAAAAAAAAACTGCCTCCCAGTCCCCATTCTAAACCCTTCTACCCCCTCACCCCACCTCCTCTGACCCTACACTCTACCCTTGCTCCCCTACTCAAACCCCTCTCACCCACAAGTTGAACCCCCAACACTCCAAACCTACCTCTCCCACTCTAACCCCGTTCCTCCATCCTGTCTAACCCCACCACCCTAAACCCCCTGCCCCTCAACACTTATCCCAACCCCATCTACTCCCCCACTATAATCCCTCCTCCACATCCCTACTAAATACCCATACAAACACACTTACCTCTCTCTACACCCACACACACAGACAGACACACTCACCCCCTACACCTAAACACATTCACCTACGTCCCCCATGCCCAGACACACTTTGCCCCCACCCCACTCTACACACCGAGACTCACACCTTCTCCCCCATTCAGACAGTCACATTCACCTCCACTCCCCCAAACACACTCATCTCCCCACAAATACTAATCCCTCCACTCTCCCCCACAGACACTGTCATCCCTCCCCTCCTCTACGCAAACACACACACACTCACCCTCCCTCAACTACATACACTCTCCATCTCCGCACCCCTCCAAATACACAGTCATTCTCCTACCCACACATACTCACCCAATCATCGGAAAATGTTCTTACCTGTTCTGATGTAGAGCCGGCAACCTGGATTCTGCAGATCCTGCTCTGCTAGATAGAGGGGTTGGAGCTTTCACAGCTCCCATGGCTCTGCCCACTCCACCCAGCAGTGCACAAGGGTCCATTGCTCTAGTAGCATCCTATGTAGAATGGTATCAGAATAATGCCTGCCGCAGTCAGTGGCTACAGATTTAGAGGTCACGGTTTGGCTGTAGAAGGTTCCACAACTCTGTCCGGGAGAGAGGAAGATGCCCACTGTTTGCGGGACCCTCCTGCAGGGGCGTCGCTAGGCTGTTTTATACGGGGCTCGGGTCCCGAGTAAAACACCCTGTGCCCCGAGTCTCCCGGGCTCCAGGCCTCTGCCCTGGGCCTGGAGCACCGACTGGCCCTTTAGCTGCATGTGCGTCCGCTGGACGCACACACATCTGAGGGCTTCTGCGGAGTAGAGAGCGAGCGCTCCCTGCCCCGCAGACAGTGTCGGACCCGCAGGTCTGACACAGCGGGGGCCGCCGGGTCCTCACAGCCCCGTGCGCCTCAGCCGGCAGCGTCGCGATGACTTGATGTCATCGCGATGCTGCCTGTCCTCGGGCGCATAGCGCGTCATAGGCCGTGCGCCCGAGGAACTGCCGGAGGAGCGCGGGCTGAAGAGGACAGAAGAGGAGCGCGCTCGCCGGGGGAGTTAAGGTGAGTATTAATGTTGTTATTTTTAAAGCATTTACCTGCCTCAGTGCCCCTATAATGCCTGCCTGTGCCCCTATAATGCCTGCCTGTGGCCCCCTACCCCTGTCTGTGGCCCCATTTTACTGCCTGTGGCTCCATATACTGCCTGTGGCCCCCTGCCTGTGGCCCCATACCACTGCCTGTGGCCCCCATATCCCTGCCTGGGGCCCCCATATCCCTGCCTGTTGCCCCTATAATGCCTGCCTGTGGCCCCCATATCCCTGCCTGTGGCCCCCATATCCCTGCCTGTGCCCCAATAATGCCTGCCTGTGGCCCCCATAACACACACTGTGGCACACAAATCACTGCCGGTGGCCCCCATATCCCTGCCTGTGCCCCTATAATGCCTGCCTGTGGCCCCCATACCACTGTCTGTAGCCCCCATATCCATGCCTGTGGCCCCCATATCCCTGTCTGTGGCCCCTATAATGGCTGCCTGTGCCCCTATAATGCCTGCCTGTGGCCCCAAATACTGCCCGTGGCCCCCATATCCCTGTCTGTGCCCCTATAATGCCTGCCTGTGGCCCCCATATCCCTGCCTGTGGCCCCCATATCCCTGCCTGTGGCCCCCATATGCTGCCTGTGCCCCTATAATGCCTGACTGTGGCCCCCATATTCTGCCTGTGGCCCCCATATGCTGCCTGTGCCCCTATAATGCCTGCCTGTGGCCCCTATAATGCCTGCCTGTGGCCCCATATACCTGCCTGTGCCCCTATAATGCCTGCCTGTGGCCCCCATACCACTGTCTGTGGCCCCCATATACATGCCTGTGGCCCCCATATCCCTGTCTGTGGCCCCTATAATGGCTGCCTGTGCCCCTATAATGCCTGCCTGTGGCCCCCATACGCCTGCCTGTGGCCCCCATATCCCTGCCTGTGGCCCCCATATGCCTGCCTGTGGCCCCCATATACTGCCTGTGGCCCCCATATACTGCCTCAGTGCCCCTATATACTGCCTGTGCCACCCTATATACTGCCTGTGCCCCCCTATATACTGCCTGTGGCCCCATATACCTGCCTGTGGCCCCATATACTGCTTCAGTGCCCCTATATACCTAACTGAGGGGACTGCTATACCTATAATTAAGGAGTTGCTGGAAATGTGAGGATTCTAAGATATTTGTGTCCAAATCCTCAGGGACAAGTATTGGCCGGGAGCAATCAGCATGAAGGTGTGAACCGGATGGAGAAGAAAAGGGAAAGTGAACGACGCTGATCAGAAAAGACGTCTCCGGTGAGTTACTAAATGTAACTGCAGTGTAATCACTTATATTTCTGCAGAGTCTACATACAACTAGTATCTACCACTATCTGGTCACTGTATGGGGTAATATACAGTCCTCAGCGTCTGTGTACACTGGTGTCTCCCACTATCTGGTCACTGTATGGCGGTGGTATATGTAATCAGAGCCTGTGTACAGCTGATGGTCACATGTGGGGGGTCGCGTTTGGTCAGGGTCTGGCAGGATTATTTGAGCCTTAAGTAGTAATAGTTTGGGGTCTTGGTTTTGTAGGAGGGTTTTAGTAACAATCACTCGTCCGGTATATTTGCTCCATGTGTAGTTGTATGTTTTGGTGACTGTTTAGGGGTATTGTCATATGAAGGTGAGAAGTTCTGAAAAAGTAAATTTGTCATTGGTGATTTTTACTGTACAGTGACTGCTGAGGAGATGGACGGGATCTGTGTGGGATGTGCAGAAAATTAGTGACAGGAACACAAGGTTTTTCTCTGTAAAAAAACATCCGCAGTTCAAAATGAGGCGTGAAAAATGTTGTGTGAACCCAGCCCTACCCAGAAAAAACACAAAGGGCCAGAGACCCGGATGTTTTAGGACCCTAGCAACGCCCCTGCCTCCTGCACAATCTGAGAGAATTGTAAAGTACGGATAAAATATGCATTCCTAGTCCAGGAATTTCTCAATGACAAATTCAAAATAAATGTTTGTCTTAATATTGAAACTGATATATTGTAAAGATGAGAGGAAAGTTTGTGCGGAAGGAACGCTCAAACATTTTGCTATGGGCCAGTCATTTCCAATTTCTAGTTGGACTCTATGCCCCTGCTAAATTACTTACTTGGCCTTATCATAGTTTCCCCAGTGTGCTGTTTATGTGACTGATATTATACCTAAAATGAATGACAAAAGGTGACAGATGGAATTTGCTTCAGGTTTTAAAGTTTAAAATCTTTGGACCTATAAAACATAACTGTTCTTCTTGCAGGGCAATAGAAAAAAAAAAAAGTTTTATGTCCCTGCACAATACTCAGAGAGTTTATATTTTAACCTCTTTAGATGCACAGGGCAAGCTTGTGTTACAAGCCAAATGGAATGAAAGGTTAGTGGACAGCTATGAACCAGAATTGTATGGAACATTTGCTACAAAAGAGATGGCAGTTAAAACCACAGAGAGGAATCTTTCTACCTATTAACTTTCATCAGACAATGGACGTACAGAAAAAGAACAAACGTAGTTTATTTTAAATCGACTTTAGAGAATTACAGAATAAAGAAGAAAGTAAAAAAATCATATGGCATTATTGGCTTAATTACTTTTTTACAAAGTTTAAGTGGAGGACATAGTGGGTACACTAATGTGGGATTATTACTATATAGATGTAGCAAAGATTGCAGAGATAGCATGCTATTGCATGTCATCTTATATCAGGAAACAACAAAAGCCATTGAAAGCAATAGAAAAGTTGAAAGTTCTGTGCCAAACTATCTTTTTGAATTCAATGTCACATTAAAGGGGTTATCCGGCATGTTAAAAAATAAATAATTAATGGGTTATTCTCACTATGCTGATTCACGGGAACCTGCTCTCCAGAGCCCGCTTCATTCTTTGACTTTCTGGTTAGGCTGTGGGTGGTTCTACAGCAGTGATTGACATATCAGCTCTGCAAACAGTAGGGCAGAAGACTTTGTCAGTTTGCCCGCAAGCTAAATAAACAGTGCCTTATTTACTGACAGCACACAGCAGGGAGTGGCATCACCATCCCAGCCAACCTAGCCAGGGCTGCTACAACAATGAAAGCAGAGAGAGAAGGTCAGTAACCTAGGGAAATTTGTGTACATAAGCAGCAGATAAAAACTGCTTCAGCTTTGAAAGGAATAAAAATCAAAACAGCAAAGCATTTGGTAATATGAAGCACTAAGGTTGTCTGGGGGACTAATGGGGACCTATGTAAGGGTACTATTAATGTGTAGAAGCAGTAAGGGAGCATTCAAGTATACTATTACAGTATATGAACAGTAAGGAGGCATTATTACTGTGAGGAGACCACCAAAGAGGCACTTTAACTGTATGAGGGCACTATTACTGTGGCGGGTTAAGTGTTACTGCATGTGTACAAAAAAAAGAAACACTGTTATTTTTGTGTTGATGCCTCTAAGGCTTTGTCCACACTGCACAGGATTACGATCGTATCTCCGGCGCTTTTCGTTTTTTAAAAGCGCCGCAGATACGATCGTCAGTGTGGTGCCATAGACGGCAATAGAAAAGACGAGTTGCTGTCTACCCAGCTCTTCTTTTCTCTGCCCGTCTTTCGGCAGCGGCGTATTATACAACATGTTGTATAATACGCCGGTGCTTCTCGTCTTCTTGACGTCTTCCCATACAATGCTATTGTATGGGGGACGTCGGGAAAACGAGAAGCGGCAGCGGCTTTTGCACAAAGCGTGACAAAAGCCGCGGTCCTGCATCAGAGAGAGAACGGCCGCTTTTGGGGCCATTTTTTCTCTGATGCAGTGTAGACATAGCCTAAGGCAGGCATCCTCAAACAACGGCCCTCCAGTTGTTGGGAAACTACAACGTCCATCATTCCCACTGTTATAGATTATATAAATGCATGATGGGAGTTGTAGTTTCCCAACAGCTGGAGGGCTGCAGTTTGAGGATGCCTGCTCTAAGGGAACACTGTTACTGGTTGGAGCTTAATGAGAGCATTATTACTGTGTGGAGCACAAAGAGAGGCATAGAGGCACACAAGATGTGTGCTTCTGCAGTACTCGGGTTTGGGTTCGTCTGCACTCTATGCTAGATTCCCCAGATACCATCTAGGTATCATCACATATTACTGCTTTTTTGAAGAGTTGGTAAGGCATGGTGCACCCCATTGAGAAATAAATCCAGAGAGTCAAGGGTCTGAAGAAAATCAGTGCACTTCTTTAATGTAGGAACTCAAGTACAACACAATACAGACAAGAGACTGAGTGGCTTCTCCAGTCTCCTCCTTGGTAGACAAAGGCCTTGTGCTGAAGAAAGGCCTGAGCTAGCTGTCCCCCTCTCTCAGATGGCTGGTATGCTGGCTGATGCACTGGTGTCCCAGGATATGTGACTCAGTCATCTGGATGACTTCCTGGTCAAAGGGCTGATGACCCTGGATCTCTGGTTTGGTATCTTCAGAATCCTCTTCTGGTCACCCAGGCAGTCTGATAGATTCTCTCCTGCTAACCAGTGGACTCTATCTGCAGAACCACTTAGAGCTCTGAGTGCTAGCCTTTTATGCAGTTTCTAGATTATCTGAGTTTTTCAAAGTAGAAAGTTACCAACTTCTCATCCATAGATAGCTGTAGAGTAGTGAACCTTGGTCATCCCCACATTGCATAAGAGGCGGTGGGGCCTGAATGAGAGCCTGAGATGGACTGTGCTATAGAGCCTCCTCCTGTGTATGGTTTCCCTCTTCCCTGACACAGTTTGGTGTGGGCAGCGGGGTCTAATTCCCTGTCCTTCTTCTTGTGTGCCCCTTTA
Source organism: Phyllomedusa bahiana (assembly GCA_025379985.1). Taxonomy (NCBI): domain Eukaryota; kingdom Metazoa; phylum Chordata; class Amphibia; order Anura; family Hylidae; genus Phyllomedusa; species Phyllomedusa bahiana. The sequence goes on from JAODAL010042866.1 coordinate 26,539, forward strand.
CCCTTTATAAACCCCTTTACACTTGTGTCCTGACAATCATTCCACTGCTGCCACTAATTGTTAGGTACATTGCTTAATTACGAGAAATTACAAAACAAAAGACATACATAAACAATGTGCAAAACAGTGCATACATAAAAAGGGAAAATATAACAAATAATAGATAACTACCAATAAGATTAATGCAAGGAGCTGCTGAGGAGCACATCTTGAAGACAAATTGGCAGAGCTATACCCAGTGGTATCTTCTAGTTCAGAAACTAGTCTTTGTCACCCCAAGGTCTTTTTAAAAAAGCTGTAAAACCCTTTCAGACCCTCATCCTGCTCAGGTCACATAAGGTAATGATTAGTGACATGCAGGGGACACTAAAGAGACCGTAATTCCAGATGCTGTCATAACTCCTCCTAGGAGTCTCCTAGTCAGATATTTTAAACACCAAATTTCCGAGCATAATTTACCAACCCAGGAATGTCAAATATGAATATGATATTCAATTCCATGTTTCTCTAGGCCCAAAATATTAATATTTCATATAGGAGGAGTAGCTTAATTCCTTGAGCATAATCTCATGAGTGAATTATGGAAAACATGGATTATGAACGAGATTTGTTTAATGTATTTTCTTTTTTTTTTGTCCATACTAAGTGTGCTCAGAACTTTCTGGAAACAGTCTACCTTCTGCTGCTTATTTTCATACCTTTTACTTATAAGCATGTAAATTAAATCCCCTTACACCAATATGAGCTACTTAAATTGCCCATGATGAAGTACCCACTTCACATTCGTCCATGAAAACCTAAAGAAGATTTAAAAGGAACTTGTCACATAGGTTATGCCCACCCTTGATGAAGACAGCACAAGCTCGTGACAGACATGCTGTTTCCAGCGCTCTGTCCCTTATTCTGTAAGATGCAGTAGTTTCAGAGTATTTAATGCTCAAATCTTATTCATGAGCAGGTGTTAGTCCCTCCCACCAAAGGCTAGCCCCACCCACCTGGCAGTTATTCGCATGGTTCTACCTATTCAAATTAAAAGGTTAATCAGTTGTGAGGTGGGTGGGCTAGCCTCAGGTGGGCGGGGCATGAAAAAAAACGGACTGTTTTCATGACTCTTTTCTGGCTGAAAACGGCAAATTTGAGCATTAAATACTCTAAAACTACAGTATCTTACAGAATAAGGGACACAGCGCTGGAAACATAATATATGTCACTAGCTTGTGCTCTCCTCAGCAAGGGGGGCATGACCTATGTAACAGGTTCTCTTTAAGGTCAACATAAACCAGCTTTGACACATAAAACACAATAGTTATAAACAGAACAATTAAACAAAGAAAAATAAAAATTAGTCCCTTGAAGGGGCGGAACTTGGCACAGCTCAAGTGGAGCGCACATTGACTCAGGCAAGAAGTACCAGGGCAGTGGGGATTTAGCTCAGTTTAGTTAAATGGAATTTATGTGGTTTATAGTAGTGGGTATGGTTAAAAAGTAGGGGGATGTCCCAACATGAAGCTTAAGAGGAAGATGCTGTTTCAGAGCATTGCACCCCCGCATCTTGCTGTGAGATGGGCAGGGTTTCACCTGAGCACTGTGCAAAGGAGTGGGTGCCCGGAGGTCTCACATTATAGTGCAGTGGGGTCTGGTGATGTTTCACCATTATTACGGTTTCTAACACAGCGTTGGAGACAGCCAGGAGAAAGGAATCATCGGGGTAAAGCTTGATGGCGGCTGCTGGTCCGTTACCCCAGGGACAACCAGGTGAGACACAGGTTGTGGATGATAGTGCAATTTCAGTTGGGGGTGAAGCCATGGGGAATGCGGGAGTGTCTTTAGAGTCATTGCTGGGTAATATTCTTAGGTTGCTTGGGGGTGGGGAAGTTACGTCAGTAGGGGGTTGCGACAGACCAGAATAAGCCTGAGGAATCTAAGAAAAAGGAGGATGAGGATAAAAGGTGGTATCACTGAATTCCTAGTTCCTTCGCCAATTGGTTGCAGGCATTTGCCATTTTGGCTAGTGTGGTGGGGGAAAAAGTGTTGGAACATTGTTCCGCACTCTTTTGTTATATGGATAAAATCAGTAAAGCTTACCGGGTGCATGAGGGAGTAGTGTGGCCTAGTTACAATGAACAAGGATAATGGCTTGTGGATGAGGATTATGGCAGCTCCATGGTTGGCGGGGGTTTGGCCTTTTCATGGAGGGGGGCAGAGGTTTTTCTTCAGGAGAAGCCTTGGCAGGTGGGCAAAGATGGTGTAATTGGCAGTTCAATCAGGGGTTCTGCTCTTTTGCTAGTGACTGTCGGTTCAAACATGAATGTTCGGGAGTACACATTTTGCCCCATTGCTTTAGAAAAGGCAAAAGCAAGAGGAGTGAGTCTGCAATGAAGAGGGTTAACCCCAGTGAGGGTAGCAGAGAAGCTCCAGTATCTCGAGATATATACCAATAAAGAGGTGGCTGCTTTATTAAAATTAGCCAAACAAATTCCAACTGATTCATCATTTGTCTAATCCTAAAGGGGAGTCTGTTAATGGATGGCATAGATTCCGGGTTATGTTCAGTGGCATTACAACATTACAACATTTGATCCGGTGTTTTGGGAGGAGGCAGCCTTGCATTTGCTGCTGGTTCACACGGAGAGTTTGCCCTTGTTGGGGTTTTGTTGGCAGGGATGTTTTTTGTGTAGATTGCTGTTTGTCTATGGGATGTTCCATTTCTTGTGCATACTTTGAAACCTTCAGTACATTTTTGGGATGGGTGGTTAAGTGGGAAGCAGGTTGTGCATCAGTTGTGCATTACTTGATGATTTTTTTGATTGTGGGGCTGACTGGTTCCTGGGTTTGTTTGGTGCAATTGCATACCATGGAATGCATGGTATTCCTTTGGACCTGGATAAGACTGAGGGTCCGAGCACAGAGGTTAAATTCTTTGACGAAAAGAGGAAATCCGATGACGTATCCCAGCAGCGCTCGGTATAGCAAATTAATCCAACGATCCGGTAGTAATAAAAGCAGAAATTTATTGAAGCCGATAAGAAAAATAGCACAAAGGCAACAGACTCCACTGCGGTGACGTGTTTCGAGTCCTAGACTCTTGCTCACTTTTAACAGTGAGCAAGAGTCTAGGACTCGAAACGCGTCTGTTTGCGACACCGCAGTGGGGTCTTCTTTCTCCTTTGTGCTTTATGTTTTATTGGCTTCAATAAAGATTTCTGCTTTTAATACTACCGGATCGCTGGATTCCTTTGCTATACCTAGCGCTGCTAGGATACGTCATCGGATTTCCTCTTTTCGCTATTGTGCATTTCCGCCTGGCCGGCGGCTGGTCCGGAGCTACGAAGAAGCAGGACACGGATCTCTGCTCCACATGTTTATGGAGTTTAGCCTTATAGGTGAGCCTTGTTTTTTTCTTGGTGTTGTTAAATTCTTTGAGATCGTGTTCGTGTTCAGTGGCAATGGAGTACATGTTGCATGCAGATAAGATCAGGGATTTTGAATGCATGGTTCGGGCATTGCGACCAGCAAAGGAAGTGCAATTGCGGCAGGTACAGTCTCTTTTGGGGAAGCTTAACTTTGCATGCAGGGTTTTGCTGATATGTGGTGTTTTTTGCAGGTGGTTGACTTTGGCGACAATTGGGGTCTAGGTTCCTCATCAATTTTTGCAATTGCTGGCGGGCGTGAGGGAGTATTCTAATATCTTGGAGTCCTTTTTAGCACAGTATAATAGGCATATTGTCTGGTTGGAGGTGACGATGTCGAACGTGGACCTGGAGCTGTACACTGATGCTTCAGGCTCTCCTGGTTTTGGCATGTGTTTTCATTGTCTGTGGTGCATGGAGCAGTGGCCAGTCTCATGGCGGGAGGCTGGTTTGGTGTCAAACTTGGCATTGTTAGAGCTGTTACTGATTGTGTTGGGTACAGAAGTCTGGAGGGAGCACTTATAGAATCAGTGGGTGCACTTCTGTTGTGACAACAAGGGATGTAGTTCAAGCAATTAATCGTCAGGCTGCAAACTCCCGACCACTGGTGCATTTGATGCGAAGATTGGTGCCAAATGGTCTTTTGCTTAATGCTCATTTTTTAGCCATTCATTTTTCTGGGGTTACTAATGCGCTGGCTGATGCTTTTTCTCATTTTCAGTGGGACAGGTTTTGCATGTTGATACTGGGAGTAGAGCAACATGGCGAGTCTCTAAGAGTCTCTAAAGTGTGGCCGGGGAATAATGGCTTTGTTAGTTGGTCGGTCAGTGTATATGGGAATATGGTATGCTTACTCAAGAGTATGGGTATGCTGGGAGAAATGGATAGAGCAAGTTGGGGGATGTCAGTCTGATCAAGAAATTTTGGTCCTGTTTTATATTCTATCAACTTGTGCTTTGGGATAGAATTTATTTTGCCAGTATCACATGTCAGATGTTGACAATTGGTTTTTGGTGTAAGGTGTGTGGTAAGATTGATGTTTCAAGAATTATTTGGTGAGGCAGCAATTGAAGGGGTATAGGAAGAATTGGCAGATCGTGGATAAGAGGCACCCGGTGTCTTTTGATTTGCTGCAATCCCTGTCGCAGTTGTTGATAACGGACTGTTCGTCCACATATGAGGAAGTTTTGTTTAAGACTGCTTTTGTGTTGGCTCTCCTTGGGTCCTTCTGTATAATCGTATTGTTGGCAGAAAGTTGTCAATCGGTTGGAGGATTGTTGGAGAAGGATGTCAGGATAGAGGTGTAAGGGTTATCGTGTTGGTTGCTGCAGTCCAAGATGGATCAGGAGGGGTGTGGCCATCAAATTTTTCTTCAAAGGCTGGCAGATAGCAATTTTTTTTCAGTGAGTTGTTTGGGAAATTATCTTGGTATCCTGCTGTTGGGTGGTATAGTGTTGTTTGTTTACAGGGATGGTAGTTCCTTGTTGAGATATCAATTCTTGGCGGTTTATGGGCAGTGTCTGAAGGTTGATGGGTTTAATGATAAGGAATTTGGTATGCACTCCTTCCCATTTTGGGGCAGTGACAGAAGCTGCTATGTGGGGATTGGGTGAGGATGTTATTTTAAGGATCGGCCACTGGGAGTCCTCATCTGGTATTGTAGCATGGGGATATTGGTGGGATCGGAATGTTTAGTTAATGTTGGTGGTTTTTATTTTTCTGTTTTCTGTTTGGCATCGCTATTCGGCCACTCCTTCTTTTATTGGGGGGGCCTTCAGAACTGACGTCAGACTCCACGGCCATCAATTGGGCTTTTCCAGAGAGGTTTTGTAAGCACGGTGGATAGGGTTACAAAGTATGCTACGGAGTAGTTTTCTCTCGGAGTTGCAGTTTTTTGCTGAGATGGATTCTTACTCGGAGATTCTGCTATTTCCCCCAGGAGAATAACCATGGTTATGTTTTTGAGTAAATACTGTCCCATTTTTCTGTGAATTCACACAGGAGGTAATGACTTGTCTTTGTGACCATCTAGAGATTGATTTAATGTGGTTATTGTCCAGTTGTCTAGATATTTTGGTTATCTGGTCGAATATTATGGCCAAAAAGGTTTGGAGGCAGGCCCGGTCAGTAAATATAGAGTTAATCTGACACAGGTAAAAGTTAATAAGAAGGTAGGCCATTTTATGAAATGGAATGGTTGTTTAGTGCTTCGGTATCACAAATTGGAGAAGGGATACAGAGAATTTGAGAGATGGTGTTCATCTCAATGCTATCGGAATCGATTTGTGGTGTCTTGACTGCAGGAGGCCCTGGAAATTATGTACCAGGTGTGATGGGATGGTCGCCAGTAAGGGGTCACTGACATTCATCCGTGACGTGTGAATGTGGGCTCCTTGGTAGTAAATGGGGAATTAGCCAGGAGTCTGCACCAGGTAGAAAATAAAGGTTGTAAATCGGGTTCTTGGGTAACATATTCAGGAATATATATATATATATATATAAATATATAATATTTTATATATATATATATATATAGCAGCATTGCACCATTTTATGTATACATACAGTTGAAACCAAAAGTTTCAAACATTCTGGATATCCTTCCACAAGCTTCTCACAATAGTTGGTAAGAATCTTGGCCCATTCCTCTTGACAGAACTTGTCAGAACTGGTGTAACTGAACCATGTTTGTAGGTCGCTTTGCTTGCGCCTACATTTTAAGCTTTACCCATACATTTTCAATAGAATTGAGAGCAGGACTTGGTTATCCTTAAGACACTTTTTAACCAGTTTGGCAGTATGCTTCAGGTCATTGTCCATTTGGAAGACCCATTTCTGCCCAAGTTTTAACTTTGTGACTGATGCCTTGAAATGTTGCTTCAGTATTGCCACATTATCTTTTTTCCTCATGATGCCATGTATTTTGTGAATTCCACCAGTCCCTCTTGCAATAAAACAACCCCACAACATGATGCTGCCACCCCGTGTTTCATAATTGGGATGGTGTGCTTAGACTTCCAAGCTTCTCCCTTTTTCCTCCAAATGTAACGACTATCATTATGGCCAAACAGTTCAATTTTAGTTTCGTCAGACTATAGGACATGTATCCAAAAATGTAGGGCTTTGTTACCGTGTGCATTTGCAAACATTAATCTGGCATTTATGTTTCTTTTGGAGTAATGGCTTCTTTGTGGCAGAGTGGCCTTTCAGCCCATGTAAATACAGTTCTCATTTAACTGTGGATAATGATACAATCTTACCAGCTTCTGCCAGTATCTTCACAAGGTCTTTTGCTATTGTTCTTGGGTTGATGTGCACATGTCAGAACAAAGCCAGTACATCTCTGAGACACAGAACCGTCTCCTTCCTGAGCGGTATGATGGCTGGACATTTCCATCTTGTTTGTACTTGCATATAATTGTTTGTAGAAATGAACGAGGCACCTTCAGGTATCTGGAAATTGCACTCAAGGATTATCCAGACTTGTGCAAGTCTCCAATTCTCTTCCTGATATCTTGGCTGATTTCTTTAGACTTGCCCATGATGTTACACACAGCAGCAGTGTGTTTTGGTGTGATTTAAAATACATCCCCAGGTGTATCTCTAAATAACTCAGATGTTGCCAATAAACCAGAAATAAAATAAATCAGAAGCATTCAAAGACATGACATCATCATATTGACTGTCCCAAATTGTTTAAAGGCATAGTAATCCTAGTGTATGTAAACTTTTGATTTTGCAGAAAGTAATAAAAATGCCTTAAAAAATTATCTCTTTCTGGCTTGGGGGAAAAATAAAAAAATTTTGGGCATTTAATTGACCTAAAACAGTAAGGTTTACCTATTCCATTCAGATAGTGAAAAAACACATATGTTCTTTCTATATAGTGGATGTAAACTTCTGGTTTCAACTGTATATATTAATTATTTATTAATTGTATTTGTTTTTTTTTATTATTAGTTTTTTTACACCATTCACATTTCACACCTGATAACTTGTTAGATTAATTCTACGGGTTTTTATTTGTGGTAACCAATATGTGTAGGTTTGTTGTTTTTTTTTGTGTGTAAGTATGCACAATTATTTTTTTTAAATATTTATTTTTATTTGATTCTTTTTTTTTCTATACTTTTTTTATGTTTTTTACTTTTTTAATCCCATGAAGGAATAACTCTTTTACTTTTTTTTTTTTTTTTACACTTCATATTTTATAATCTGATACTTATAATCTGTTTCAGTTGACAAGGCAATGATCATGGCACACACAGTCTGCCTTGATCACGTTTTCTTACACAGAAGCCCGGGGCCATCTAGGCCCCAGGCTGACTTGCCCGTTCCCCATCCTCTGTTGGGTCACAAGTGTCCCGATAACCCGACAAAAAGGGAGAAAGGGAAACCCTTTGATTACTCTGCGGGCACAAAACCCCTGCAATCAAAGGTTTTGCATCGG
>JAODAL010042867.1:0-34398 GCA_025379985.1 Phyllomedusa bahiana
GGGGGCAGGGAAAACTGCACAGTTTGGGGCATCAGGGGGCCACAGAATAGTGGCTGAGGCAGGTAGTTTTGAATCCAGATTCATTTCTCAAAGTTTTGGTGAGGCGTCATGGCTGATGAATCTGAGGGCCTAAGGCATTGGTGTGTGGAATCCTGGCCGATCCACGCCTGATTCATTTTGACTAAGGTCATCGTTCCAGATTTCCCATGGACAAGCGGGTTCTCCTTGGGGTAACGATGCCCCCCGCCGCACTGAACACCTGCACTGTGCCACACTACTAGCCAGTTTTGCTACCCAGTAGTCCAGCGAATCTTCTAACTGTGGTGGCAGAGTGCTGTCCAAGTAGGCCACCACCTGTTGGTTCAGGGTCTGCTCCAGGTCCAACTGCTGCTGCTGCTGGCGAGTGCCCTCCTCACTAGATGGGTGAAGGAAGCTGCTCATCAACGACTGCAGACTTAGTTTGCTGCTGATGGGCTGGTACTGCTCCTACCCCCCCACCTTCCCACAGCAGCCGAGGCAGTGGTATGTAGGCGCTGAGGAACCCCCGGTCAGACCTGTCAGAGGATGGACCATGCTGCATATAGGCAGCGGCCAACTGACTACGGAGTATTTCTCTATAGTGTTTGAGCTTATCCTCCCCTTAGCAGCTGAGAAAAAGGCTCCAATTTTGGACCGGTAGCGAGGGTCCAATAGGGTGGAGAGCCAGAAGTCATCCCTCTGCCGGATGGTGACTATTCGGCTGTCACTAGCCAGGCAAATTAGCAGTGGGCCATCTGCACAAGTGACTCTGAGGGACTCCCTGCCTCCATCTCCACTGTATACTGCCATGGTGCTTGCGGGTCATCTGCCTCGTCTTCTTCATCTCCATCTACCTCCTCCAGCTGCTCCTGCTCCTCCTTTCCTGTCACCTGGGTAGAAAAACCACTAATTTCTCCAGACAATGCTTCTGCTCCAATGTCTTCCTCCTCCTCCTTCTCCTCCTCCAGTTCAGTCCCCACCGGACTCATGTGGCCGAGAGATGTAGTCGCCACGTTTCCAGTCCCCTGCCCAGACAGATTTTTTAGCATCTGTTCCAGGACATGAAGCAGTGGAATGACGTTATTCATCCCGTAGTCCTGGCGACTGACAAATAACGTGGCCTCCTCAAATGGCCTCAGCAAACGGCAGGTGTCACGCATGAGCTGCGACTGGCTGACATCAAAATTACACAGGGGAGTACTCCTGTCCGCCTGGATCATCAAAAAATCGTTAATGGCCTTTCTCTGTTCATACAGTCGGTCCAACATGTGCAGGCTGGAATTCCAACGGGTGGAAACACAGCATCAGCATGTGTGTTGGGAAGCCGTTCTGCCCTGCAACTCGAGGAGGGTGTGCCTGGCTTGTAGGAATGGATGAAGTGCATGCACAGTTTCCTGGCCATTTTCATAATCTTCTGAAGATCGGTGGAAGACTTCAGGAACCTTTTCACAACCAGATTGAACACGTGCGCCATGCAGGGCGCATGGACCATTCCTCCTCGTGCAGCGCGGACACCATGTTCCTCCTCATTGTCCGTCACCATGGTTCCGATTTGCAGTTGGCGCGGAGAAAGCCACACATTGATTTCTTGCTGCTGACGCGGAGCAGTTCCTCCCTGTGACATCGTCTCCGAGGCAAGCCAGGTGTAGAACTGCATGACACCGCTGTGCCCTACACATGTGGTATGATGGAGCAGTCACTTGTGGAGGCTGAGATGGTGGTGGTGGGGAGGAGGAGGGCGGACATTGGCGCAGGAGCAGCAGTTTGACAACGTGGAGGAGAAAGCGCGTCTCCTGTCCAAGTTGTTGGTGTGGCTGGCAGGAAGCACATTCACCCAGTGGGCCAGTAAAGGACATGTACTGGCCCTGACCGTAGTTACAGCTCCACACGTCCGCGCTGCGTGCACCTTGGAACAAACCGATAAGCTCAAGGACTGGCCCACTTCTGTTCACATATTTGTGAAGGCTGGTACTGCCTTTTTGGAAAATAAATTACGGCTTTGGAACTCTCCACCTCGGCTCGCACAAGCCATTAGTTCTCTGAACGGTGCAGAGTCCACCATTTGGAAAGGAGGGACTGCAGTACCAAAACTTGACAGAGCACGGTCAGCTTCTGACCTTAGGATGGTTGGACGCATACTGTTGTCTCTTTCAACGCCTCGTTGAACGACTGCTGGCGCATCAGTAGCGAGGAGCAGGAGCATCTGACCGGGAGATGATGGCAAAGAGAAACAGCTCCCTTCTGCAGATGTGGTGGAGCCTTGCTGCAATGGCATGCGTGCCACTGGCGCTGCTGCGTGTTCGGCGGCGCATGGATGGACCACCACATCTGAGCCACGTTTCTCCCAGGCACCCGATGGTGACGCTGCATGTGTTGACGCAGGGCCGTGGTGCCAACGTTAGCTCCCTGGCCACGCTTCACTTTCTGCCCACAGATTCTACAGAATCCATATTCGGCTCTTCCGGTGTCTTAGCAAAGAACTGCCACACGCGCCAGTAGCTGATTTTACCGCCAACGCTCCGCACTGAGTGACTACTACCGCCGCTGCCTCGCTGACCCCTGTGCCGCTACTTTCTTGGACCTGCGAAGCGGTTTTCTACCCCGTGGCCGTTTGGCTCCCGACCTCGCACTGCTGCTACCTGCTGACTCACGTGCCACAACTACCCACTTGCTGGCTGCGCGCTGCCTGACGCAAGCTGACGCCCTCTTCTCCTGATGATGATGAAGCCCTTGCTTCACCCGGCTCCCAAGTGCGGTCGGCTACATCATCATCGATTATTGTTTCTTCACTGCTGTCCTCCTCAACAGGTCCTTGGTATGCAGAGGTTGACCCGTCACAACATGACCTCCCATGCCACTCTCCACATCTATACTTTGCCGCCTACTGCAAGAAGCAGGGGAAATTTGCCCCCATTTATTCGGTGCCAAGTAGCTGCTGACTGTCCTTCTCAAATTGTTCATCCTCACTGTATAGTGGCGCTGAGATCAGACCACATACTAGTTCTCTGGCTGAGGGAACCGGACGGGACAGAGGCGGGTTGAGGACAGGTGAGGGCCGCTGACCCGCTCCCGGGCCATGCCAACTAAGGGTTGTGTCTGACGTTCCCCACCGACTCTTGGCTGGGGTTGTCAGATGTCATCTGGAGGAAGTGGATGACCTAGTCAACCAATCAAGAACCCTTGGGTTGCTGGTCAACCCGGCAATACACCGGCAGTTCTGGCCTCACCGAGTGACCCTCTCTGCGACGTCCTTTACTGTGCTGCGACCTGTGCCTGCTCCAGAAATGTTTGTGCCACTGCCACTCGCATGTGAAGAGCCTGCCACCTCTCTGTCTGACATACTGTTTGTTCAAAAATGTACAGACTCTGTTTAATGAAGATATCTGTATAAGATAAATACACACCATGTATTTGACTACAAATGAACCCACTAACAGGCTTGGTTAACCCTTGGATATAATTGCGCAAAAGAAATGAGCAGCCAAAAATTAACTGGTATGTGGCGTGTTAAAACGGTTATTTTACTGACATACAAAAGCAAAACACGCTTAATTAACCTTGGATATAAATTCATGCAACAGAAAAAATTTTCTGTTTGGCGTTGAAAAACACCGTTGTATTTTACTGACTACAATAGCAAAACACGCTTAATTAACCCTTGATATAAATTGCACAGAAAAAACAGAAAAAATTACGTCTTTGGCGTTAAAAACACCGTTTATTTTACTGACTACAAAAGCACAAAACACGCTTAATTAAACCCTTGAAATAAATTGCGCAAAAGAAAATGAGCACAAAATATAAACTGGTATGAGGCGTGTTAAAATGGCCTGTGTATTTTTACAGACTTACAAAAACAGAAACAACGCTTAAATAAACCTTAGATATAAATTATGCTACAGAAAATCAACCAGGAAAAATTTAGTCTTTTGCATTGAAAACACCGTTTCGTTTATGGACTACAATGGCACAAACACGCTTAACTTATTGGGTTTGGATATAAATTGCGCTAAAAGAAATCAGCAGCAAAAAATGAACTTGGTATGTGCTTGTAAAAACGCCGTTTCTTTTTAACTGAAGACAAAAAGCAAAAACAGTGCTATAGACAACCTGGAACATTCATGAGCTCCAAAACTGACGCCAAAGGCATTAAAATGTATATGCAGCAAATGGACTCACACTGGACTTGATCTACAATACCCAACAAACTGAATCCAAAATTTATATACAAAGAGAAGAAGTCAGCCTGATCAAAAGCTGTTACACCCCCCCAAAAAAATCGCTGTTTAAAAACAAATTTCTTTTGTTGTGAGATTTCTCGGCGCTGCAGCTGCAGCACTACAGCACGCAAAGAGAGAGGCAGTGAGAGCAGCCAGCCTCGCCTCCGGACTTATATAGTGTGGTGACGTCACAGAATCCCGCCGGTCTCTGATTGGCTTCATCTCTGCACATGTTATTGAGGGTGTTCGTTTCTTTCTCCCAGAGTTCTTTGCCCCATGTAACGCCATGTGCTTGCGGCCATTTTATCAATTAAAAACACGCTTCGTTCCCGCGAATCGCCCCAAACTTTGACTTCGTTCAGAACAGAAGTTTTCCTGAAATTCTAAACGAAGTCCACTTCGTTAGAATCAATTTGCCCATCTCTAGTTATAATCATTCTTTCCTATGTAGTCCCCCCATTGTGTAAAGAGGTATATTCACCTCCGCCTACCAGTTGGTAGGTAGGTATATAGGTGCTGTAAAAGTGAGGATTCTAAAATTTCCGGACACGAATGCACGTAGCAGCAGGGACAAGAACTGGGATGGGTAAGAATACCAACAACAATGACACAGGCCGCTGCAACCCCCCACACAGGGAACTGCAGCGGAGACATGACAGGCACGGACATGCCGACGGTCCCAGGCAGGGACAGCATTGAAAACCGTGACACATATGACATTATTATTATTTAAAAAATCTTTAGATAAATAATATCTCTGTCAAACCCTGCTGGCATATCCTTAGGAAGTAAATGAGAAGGAAACCACAAAATATAGATTATGTTTGAGGTGCCAGTAATGCCAGTTCCCCCAAAAAATTATTACCTATGTTTGAAGCCAGCACTTCCTATACTGTTAAAGGTTAGCTACCTTAAAAAAGAATGTAAAGCATGGGTAATCAAAACTTTCATTTGCTAATTTTTCCAAATATAAGATTTAGAGTTGAAAGCAGAGGTTTACATACACTATATAAAAAGACACATATGCATGTTTTTCTCACTATTTGACACGATATCAGAATAAACCTTACCTGTTTTAGGTCAATTAGGATTACCAAAATTATTTATATTTGCCAAATGCCAGAATAATGAGAGAGAGAATTTTTGAGGCATTTGTATTACTTTCTGCAAAGTCAAAAGTTTGCATACACTAGGATTATTATGCCTTTAAACAACTTGGGACATCCCATATGATGATGTCATGTCTTTGGGAGCTTCTGATTTATTGGCAACATCTGAGTTTATTAGACCAAACCTGTGGATGTATTCTAAAGTACACCAGAAACACACCGCTTCTATGTGTAACATTATGGGAAAGTCTAAAGAAATCAGCCAAGATATCAGGAAGATAATTGTGGACTTGCACAAATATTTATATTTGAGAAAGCATATCCTAAATCCCTTATCGACAATGGGTGTATGGGTGCATCCTATTTTTGGTGCTGTCTTATGTAGCAGGCTTAGTCAGTAAATCCGCTACACAGGAAGCGGGTGAAGGATGATAATTATAGTTGATACTGGACACAAACAGCAGGTAATGCAGTTGCTCTGATGAATGCTGTTTAACCCTTTGGATGCCGTACTGCTTTTCCCTCTTGATCGGCAGCCCTGCAGAGCAATTGCTGGGTGTGGATCGGTTACAATGGCAGCTGAAAACCTATTGAAGGCTTCCATGGCCACTGTATCATTATTATAACATACCACAAAAAGGTGTAATTACCCATAGTAACATATGCTGCACCGGCTTGTCCCTGCACCATGTCTATATCACCTTTTTCTGATATGTTATAATAATGATGATTGTTGTGCAGCATAGCTTTACCTTGTTCATTTGATTTATTTATGGGAAACTTTGTTCCTACATGCTTTAACCCCTTAACGACCGCGCACCGTCTTTTGACGGCGGCCGGTGCGGGTCGTTTAATCTGCAGCGACGTCTTTTGACGTCGCTCAGACATCGGGGTTTGCGCGCCCGGCGCCACAGCTGCGCTAGGATCCGGGGCTGAACTACACACCCCGATCCCCCGAGCATCTCCTGCAGGCATCGGGAGCGGAGGAAACCTCCGCAACCCGATGGCTTTAACCCTTTGATTGCGGCGGTGCGTTACCCCGCAGCGCAATCAAAGGGATCCCCTGCTCTGTCGGGTGATCGGAACGCCCGGTCACCCGACAGAGCTCAGGACGCTGCACAGTCAGCTCTGGGGACCTAGCATGGCCCCAGAGTTGTCTGTGTAAAAGCCAGTGATTAGGATGCAAATGTGTGCTGTCTAATTTACTGCCTTGTTCAGACTGACACAGATTAGCATGTATTAGCATATATGAATAGCAATAAAAATTACTAAGTGTAAAAAAAAAAAATAAAAAAAAATGTTTAAACAGTTTTTCCCTTCATGGGAGTCAAAAAAAAGTACAAAAAAACCATAAAAAGTTTTAAAAAAAGAATAAAAAAAAAAATAATAAATAAAAATAAATATTTAATAAAAAATAATTTTACATAAATTACACGCAACAAAAAAAACCTACACATATTTGGGGATCCACACACCGTAAAAAACCTGTAAAATTAATCTAACAAGTTATTAAGTGTGAAATGGGGAAGGTGTAAAAAAAAAAATTAAAAAAACAAAAATTTTGTAAAAAAATAAAAAAAAAATACTGCAATTATTTATAAGTGTACTTAAACTATTCCCTTATAAAGTACAACTTGTCTCGAATAAAACGAGGCCTCATCCAACTGCGTCATTGAAAAAATAAAAAAGTTACAACTGTTTAAACGCAAGGACAAAACTAAAAAAATGTTCTGGTCAATAAATACTTTTCAGGCATTCGGCTTAAGGAATTAAAAAGGTTGTTATGGTCAATCTTATGAACTTGTTTCCCTGCTATTGGGTTTTTTAGCTGTCGTTCCTGTATATTTATTCGTGTACTATTATTGATGGATATATTTTTAGAAATATTGAAAATAAAATTATACTATTTTTAGAATTATGGGTATTAAGTCCTCTTCTTTTTTCTTGTTTTGTAATGTAAAAATATGTAGACAAATATCATAGCACACAGGTTCCCTTCACGTAGTTCTCCCACTGCATGGTAGTATCACTGCCTATGGTTGTGTCCAAAAAGTACAAAAACATTTGAATGTGCCTAAAATAGGTGCAGCAAATATGCTAGCAATGATATGCTATGCGACTACATTTTGCTATGCGCCTTCATTAGACAAATCAATTTTATTATGCAAGATATACCAGACACCAGATTTTTTACAGGTTCTTTCATTGGGGCGTTCTATTCACTCATGTGTCTGACATGTCGCCCATTATATTTACAAGAAGTGAGAAACAGGAAAAACTTAGTTAATTGAATTTTTTGGTACATATATTTCAGTATTCAAAATGATAAAACCCTAGGATTGTTCTAACATATTCACCTGTCTGCATTCCTGTGGCTTCTTTCAATCAGTGCTCATGGTCCCTTCGGTGGTACTTGTATAAGGAAGGGGTAGCGGTGGTATTAAATTGACATAGTAAATTGCAGGGCTTGGCGGAATAGCAAGAACAATCAAAATCCAATGGAAAAAAACTAAATACTATAGTTGTAAAAAACATATACAGGCAGTCCCCTACTTACATCGTTCTGACTTACATACGTTCCCTAGTTACAAACGGAGACTTATGGGGCGTGGCTGACATTCAATACTGAGTCACGCCCCACGATAACCAAGAGCCTGCATGCCACAGCTGCACATGAGATACAGAACATAAGGTGAAATCTGCTAAAAAAAAGGCCACAGACAGCACAACAAATGTAAAAACTATTCCCTGCACTATTCAAAACTAAAAAAAAAGGAATTACATTTAATAAATATACCTGTTCCGACTTACATACAATTTCAACTTAAGAACAAACCTACAGTCCCTATCCTGTATGTAACCCGGGGACTGCCTGTATAAGCTATCAAAACAGAACAATTTAAATAAACATCAAAGTGTATAGATAACGCCTTTATCTCAAACTTATCATAGATATTGCAGTACTGGACTTATCTACAAATATATGTAAGGTCTGGTCTGTAGTTGCTAAACATCATTGGAGAAATGACCTGGCTGTGATGGAAGTGTTTCTTTTCTGAACAAAATCACAATTTTGCATAAGCAATCTTCAGCCCCTTTAAGCTATCACAAATTAATGTTTAAACATTAAACTTTACTCATGACATTTTTTTTAGAAAAAAAAACAAAGGGAAAACATATAAAGCCCTAGAAATTTTAAAACCAACAAAACCTCCTATTCGGCTAAACGTATTCTCAAAGTAAGTGCTTTTGTATTATTTTTAAATGTCCTCTAAGGTGCACAGCTATTTGAATTTTAGTATTTGAGATTCTATTACGGTATGTGTATTACACATATCTAACATGGAGCGTAGCACTTGTTAAAGTATGACTACTGGTTTATATCACTGCATGTTAAAACTATGGTAGAATTGAACCATACTGCCTTACTCCACTGAAAGTGTGTATGGTACTCGTTCAGATTTAACTGCTTGTACATCACTGCACACTGGATCTGCAGCATTATTAACTCATGCTACCTTACTTCACTAAGATTACTTTTCAAGGTTGTAGATGCAGATATTCCACTGCTATATCCACAGCCAAGACTAAAGGAAAATATATTCCTACGTATAACAACAAACCTCCCTTCTAACAAATGATTAGATTCCAAAAAATAGCTTGAGCTGACAACATCTGCATGACTGTTAGGATATAGTAGCACATGATTTGCTATCTCTAAAAAACAAAAATGCTGTCACTGGGGATAACATTTCTCTAGCTATTAGATTTCAATCACAAAATAAAGTAATGGTTCACCACTGCAATTGGTCAGACCGCAAAAGACCAGAAGTTTTCAAATTAAAAAATGTCCAAAATCTCCCCAGGTTTGCCATCTGTAGTTGAACCCAAATGGAATGGATCCATATGGCTTCTCGTTCATAAAGGATACATTGCCAATTCCTTCCCCTAACAGGCTTTGAAGCATTGTGTATGGCAAAAGAAGAAAAAGTGGATATATGTGAAGCATGAGCTTCCACAAAATGACTTGCAATTCCATGCATGTTATATACATTGGGGGAAAAAGTATTTAATCTCCCAGATCAAGGGAGATTATCAGTGGTTTTGTATGTTATCCATTTTCTAATTATTGCTCCCATAGTTGATTTCTTCACACCAAGGTGCTTGCCTACTGCAGATTCAGTCTTCCCAGCCTGGTGCAGGGCCACAATTTTGTTTCTGGTGTCCTTCGACAGCTCTTTGGTCTTCACCATAGGGGAGTTTGGAGTGTGACTGTTTGAGGTTGTAGACAGGTGTCTTTTGTACTGATAACAAGTTCAAACAGGTGCCATTACTACAGGTAATGAGTGGAGGACAGAGGAACCTCTTAAAGAAGAAGTTACAGGTCTGTGAGAGCCAGGAATCTTGCTTATTTGTAGGTGACCAAATACTTATGTCCACCATAATTGGCAAATAAAATCTTTCCAAATCAGACAGTGTGATTTTCTGGATTTGTTTTCTCATTTTGTCATAGTTGAGGTCGATCTATGATGTCAATTACAGGCCTCTCTCATCTTTTTAAGTGGAAGAACTTGCACAATTGGTGGCTGACTAAATACTTTTTTCCTCAATGTATGTCCTCAATGCACCCCTGCTGCTTTGTATTGAATTTGACCTTGGACTGTCTGAGCAAATTCTTACTTGCCATTCTTCTACCTGTAATTCCTTCTGGTTATTTGACTTAGCTTTGTACCTGTTTACATCTTTGATTTCCTTCAACTTTGGCATATATTGTGCCAAACTAGTATTGACTACTGCTTTTTTTTTTCAGACCTTTCACAACATTCGCAACACAATATGGGAACATACACGAATCCAATTCACTTTTGGGGAAAAAAAATCCCCAGATGGTACGGAAAAAATTAATCATCTATTTTTTACAATATTTAAAAACAAAATTGTTACAAAGCTTATTAAAAAAGCCGTCATACTGACAAATTAATGTTTTGTTTTTTCTTTATTGAAGAAGATGGCCTAAGACGAATGGGTCATGTCACTTAAGACAAATAGGATTTAAAAAACAGAATTTTGAACTAAAAACCATTGATTTTTTTAAATTTTTCTTATTATTAAAAGGGAGTTTTCCTTTTCCCCTGCTGTTTTTTTCTTTTTTTTTTTCTTCTCATATTTCTTTGCCTCATTTTTTGTATCACACAATGCTCCCCTGCACAGGTTTTTCCTTTCAATGTCTGAAGATGGATTGTCAAATAGTTTTACATTTTACAAGTTCATTTTCCTTATTTCCATGAGAGACAAAGAGTAATTGTGTATTTATGTGTGTATGTGTGTGTGTCTCCTCTTTACTTTTATTTTTGAAATATTATCTTTTTGTTCCCGTTCTCCACCACAATGCTTGGAGAATATTCTAAGATAAAAGTAGCTACTTCTGTTTAGGGCTTTTGGCAATGGATGAATCATTGCAGAAAAACCGATGAAAGCATGATAATTCTCCCCATTTAATTCTTTGAAAGGAAGTGGTGAGTGCTAAGAATAATGGGATCAGTGACCGTGCAATCTCACTTGATCTCACTTTATTTTGGTGCCAAAATCTATGTACATAGCTTCCATTTCAGTTATTTTAGACAATAATTTCTGCAACTATTAATTACATTGATTAGGTTAATTAAACATGTTGAAGACTGACAATTATTTGCTTTACCGTTCAGGAAGCAGTCCTTGCAAATGAATATTAGATCTGATTTCCATTCCACACATAATAATAATGTATCTAACAACACTAAAAAAAATGTTCTCCTTTATTCAGACTATGGCAAGGCAAGGTCATAACTGTGCATGGCTAATGAATAGTATATGTCTAGATAAATAGCTCATTATGAAATAAATTTTTGGTTTTCTGAAACATGTGCAAACTGATTACACAAATTGATAATACAGTGTTCAGAGTACCAGATATTAAAATACATTCTTATTCATTGCTTGGTAAGTGGATGTCATTAAAGTGGATAAAATGTGTGGAGTTCCTGCAAATGTCTATAAGAGTAAGCTCTTATTAAGCTACATAAGGTCAGACATACTAATATTGCTGAATATCCCAGGCAACTATTGTTCTTAAAGTATAATATTAATAAAGAATAGTGAAGAATTGCGACTGGGTCCTTATCTTGCACTCAGATTGTAATTTTCTGAATGAGGGCAGTCGGAAAATTGACTTCTCAATAGAATAAGATAAAAGGCATAGTTAATTAATTTTCACTATTCACTAAGATGGTTGAAAGTATTCAGGGAGTTTATTTTTGCTCCATAATACAAAATTATTAACTTATACATTCCTGTTTTTTGTATTGATTGTTTAATGTTTAACTGACCTGCTTTTGTTGTGCATACATTTTTTTTATTGAATATTAGCATAGTAATTTAGTGTCTGGGGCTAAAAAAGACCTAAGTCCACCCAGATCAGACTATTATCCTGCAATGGCTATCCAGAAGGCAGCTAAAAAAAAACAAAAAGGCTAAGCCAATTTTTCTTTATGACTCCAAGTAGTCATATAGAAAATCCCTTGATCAATGTCCCATCTCCAGTAATTCCCATAAACATAATTTGCAATATGATTACAATTTTTAATGCATAAATTTACCACAAAAATTTGCCCCCTTTCACAGCCCTTTTGCACCCAATCTTTACGCAGTTACCACATTTAGTGAATTTCTTTAGAAAAAATTGTGACATGCTCTACCACATACCATATATAGAGGAGGTCACTCTATAAAAACTGCATGCACAGGAAAATATTATGACTAAAAGAAGACCCCAAAAAACACCGCATATGGAGACCTTAAGGGTATGTTTACACAGCGGCTTTGGACATTGAGTCTGGGGGCGGATTAGTCAAAACGCCTCAAAACAGCATTCAATCCATTTTATTAAGGGATTTACTTTAAAACCCAAAAAATTGGCATCAGCACTGATTTTTCTCAAGTATAACCGCCGCATACTATCAGCACCTTCAAAGAATTGATATATGAATTCTTTGACCATTAACGCTCGTTTTAGAGCACCTCTTAAGGCCGAAGGGGGGGAAACCTCCGATCCCCGACGCTTAATCCTTTGATTGCCACGGTCCATGACCGCAGTATAATCAAAGGGCATTCTCCTGCCCCATTGGGTAATTGGGATTCCTGGGGACCAAGGGAGCCGGGGAAATCTTACATTCACCTGGGACCTAGATTGCCCCAGGGCGTCTTAATCACCCCGGGCAGGGCACACTTTGCCCCCCTGATTTCTGCCGTGTTACCAGATTGTAATGTATTAGCATACATGAATATGTTAATATATTACTAAGTGTAAAAAACGTGTTAAATAGTTATCCCTTCATAGGATTAAAAAAATAAATAAAAAAACTTAAAAAGTGTAAAAAAATAAAATAAAACTAAATATTTAATATTTAAGTTATTGTGCATAGTTATTACACAAAAAAAAAAAAACCTACCATATTGGGATCTACACAACCGTAAAACTTTAGACACTAACTTTTAAATTTAGAGTGAAATGTGATTGGTGAAAAAAAAAATTTTAAAAAAAAACTGCAAAATTTTTTTTTTTAAAAACTTAAACTATCTCCCCAAAAATCGTTAAAAAGAAAGGAGCAAAAACTACCAAATTTAACTAGTTATTAAGGCATTTATAGGCCTGGGGCTTAAGGGGTTAAAGGAGTTTTGCAAGCCTGTTAGGCTAAAGACACATGCCACATGTGTCGAGGAGGTCATTTTGTTATTGATGGACCATGGCAGGACTGTGTTATTTGGTGCAAATCCGAGTAGCATCCAGCGGAATATACAACATGTTGTATATTCCGCTGGATTTTTAAATCTGTTTATGACATACGTGGTTCAAATCCTGTCAAAAGCACCCCCAAAAGAGGTTTGGGCTTTCCATAAACAGATGGACAATGACCCAAAACATAAAGTCAAAGCAACCCAGGAGTTTATTAAAGCCAAAAAAATTAATTTGTTGAATCGCCAAGTCAGTCACCTGATCTCAATCCAATTGAGCAGCATTTCACTTATTAAAGACTAAACTTCAGACAGACAGGCCAACAAACAAACACAACGAAAACTGCTGCAGTAAAGGCCTGGAAGAACATTTAAAAAAGGGGGAAACACAGTGTTGGTGAGTCCAAGAGCAGACTTCAGGTAGTCATCCCCAACAAACTGTTTTTAACGAGTATTTTAAAAATTTCTTTTATCTATAATTATTTAATTTGTCCAATTACTTTTGGTCCCTTTAAAAACAGATATCCTCAAATGTAGATATCCTCAAATGAAAGCTGAAAGTCTGGACTTCTTGTCCATTGTATAACTACAGTCAGGGGCGTCGCTAGGCTGTTTTATTCAGGGCTCGGGCCCCGAATAAAACCCCCCTGTGCCCCGAGTCTCCCGGGCTCCAGGCCTCTGCGCTGGGCCTGGAGCACCGACTGGCTCTTCAGCTGCAGGGTGCGTCCGCGGGACGCACACACAGCTGAGGGCTTCTGGGGGCTGAGATCGATCGCTCCCTGCCACGTAGACAGTGTCGGACCCGCAGGTCCTACACCGCGAGGCTGCCGGTCCTCACAGCGCTGAGGACCCGCCGCGGCCCCGTGCGCCTCAGCCGGCAGCGTCGCGATGACATCACGTCATCGCGACGCTGCCTGTCCCGGGCGCACAGCGCGTCATGGGCCCGTGCGCCCGAGGAGCTGCCGGAGGAGCGCGGCTGAAGAGACGGAGCGCGCTTCGCCGGGGAGTTAAGGTGAGTATTAATGTTGTTATTTTATAGCGTTTACCTGCCTCAGTGCCCTATATACTGCCTGTGCCCCTATATAGCTGCCTCAGGGCCCCCATATCCCTGCCTGTGCCCCTATAATGCCTGCCTGTGGCCCCCATATCCCTGCCTGTGGCCCCCATATGCTGCCTGTGCCCTTTTATACCTGCCTGTGGTCTCCATATACTGCCTGTGACCCCATAACTGCCGGTGGCCCCCATATCCCTGCTTGTGCCCCCATATCCCTCCGGGCCCCCCCCATATCCCTGCCTGTGGCCCCCATATCCCTGCCTGTGGCCCCCTAATGATGCCTGTGCCCCTATATACCTCCCTGTTGCCCTATATACCTGCCTGTGCCCCCATATACCTGCCTGTGGCCCCCATATACTGCCTCATTGCCCCCATATACTGCCTCAGTGCCCTTATATATCTGCTTGTGGCCCCCATATACTGCCTCATGCCCCCCATAAACTGCCTCAATAAACCCTATATACCTGCCTGTGGCCCCATAAACTGCCTGTGCCCCTATAGACGGCCTTTGGCCCCACGTACCTGCCTGTGGCCCCTATATACGCCCTCAGTGCCCCCCATATACTGCCTGTGGCCCCATATACTGCCTCAATGACCCTATGTCCTGCCTGGCCCAAAAATACTGCCTGTGCCCCCCTATACCTGCCTTGCCCCCTATACCTGCCTGTGGCCCCTTTTATACTCGCCTCAGTGCCCCTATATACCGGGCCTCAGTGCTCCTTATATACCTGCCCATGCTCCTATATCCCTGCCTCAGTGCCCCAAAATTCTGCCTCAGTCCCCCCATAACCTGCCTGTGCCCCCATTTCCTGCCTGTGGCCCCATATACCTGCCCGTGGCCCCAAATTATACTGCTCAGGGGCCCCTATATACCTAACTGAGGGAACTGCTATACCTAAAATTAAGATTTGCTGGAAATGTGAGGATCTAAGATATTGGTGTCCAAATCCTCAGGGACAAGTCAATCAGCATGAAGGTGTGAACCGGATGGAGAAGAAAAGGGAAAGTGAACGACGCTGATCAGAAAAGACGTCTCCAGGGGAGTTACTAAATTAACAGCAGGCTAATCACTTATATGTCTGCAGAGTCTACATACAACTAGTATCTACCACTATATGGCCCCTGTATGGCGGTGTGTAATGTAATCAGAGCCTGTGTACGCTGGTAAGTCACATAGGGGGTCGCATTCGGTCAGGGTCTGGCCCGGATTATTTGACCTTAAAGTAGTAATAAGTTTTGGGTCTTGGTTTTGCAGGAGGGTTTTAGTAACAATCACTTTTCTGGTAGATTTGCCCATGTATCGGTGGATTATTTGGGACTGTTTAGGGGTATTGTCATATGAAGGTGAGAATTTCTGAAAAGTAAATTTGTCATGGGGATTTTTACTGTACAGTGACTGCTGAGGAGATGGACGGATCTGTTGGGATGTGCAAAAATTATGACAGGAACAGAAGGTTTTTCTCTTAAAAAAACATCCGCAGTTCACAATGAGGCGGGAAAAACACAAAGGGCCCGAGCCCCGGATGTTTTAGGACCCTAGCAACGCCCCTGACTACAGTATAAATTGAATATGTTTCAGTAAACGGGTACAAAAATTAAAATTTGTGTCAGTGTTCAAATATATTTGGACCTAACTGTATCTTAGAGTTGGGCATGTTTTCTCTTCTACGGTGTTCACTGTACTTCATAAGTGATGTTATGTTTAATAGATCTGACTCTTACTTTTACTTGTAAAATGGCAAAAGGTGAGTGTTGGAAATTTTAAATGTTTTTTTTTTTACTTTTATAACTTTGTTTTTTTTGTAGTACCTCAAGAGTTATTGACCACTAGGGGACATAATCACTTGCATACTGTTTTGCTATATGAAAATATTGCAGAAGGGTATACAAATATGTCTCTACTATTATGTCCTGCCTATAGTAGAGTATAATAGGAGTAGCAACATGGCAGCCACAGAAAGCCTTAATTAGGCCTACAGCTGTCATAACAACCATTCGTCAGGAGGTTCTGATCGAGCAAGGAAACACTGTGCAGCCCTTATCTAATTAATTTAGACCTTTGGCCACAGCATCTAAAAGGTTATAAAGTCAGGATCACACTATCTCTGATTCTGTCAGTTAGTGCCAGGTCCCGACTGTAACAATGAGCTATTACCTGTCATAAGTGGGTCTGCTCCATACACCATTATCAGCATTATAATGTACAGGTACTTCATATGTCAGTAAGCGGCTAATGATAGGTGCTTTTTATGTACAGTGCTTGTATCTAGAATCAAAATTTAAGTTTTAAGAAGCAGAAGCATTCTTTGCTCTCTGTTCTGTCATGCTACCACCCCTTAAGATGCATTGAAGATGATGTTTTGATAAGAAGCAAGTGAAGAAGTGCTTAAAAGGAGTAAGTACCACGTATTGACAAGTGACTAACTTCTAAGACTTAGGGTAACATGTATGATCGGCGTTTTCGCCGGTTTTCTAGCATATAATGTGCCTCTCGGTGCCGGCTCCACTGTCGGACGCACCTCCCCTGTGTGTTAGGCGCATTAGGCGAAAGCTTCACCAATTTCTAATGCGCCTAAAATAAAGGGCGTTCTGGGGCGGGATGCACCACATTCGGAAACACCGATGCATGTATGAATGCGGGTCGTCAAAGTGAGGCCATTAAAGCTCCGACAGCAGACCCAAATTTCAATTGGTCTGTCTGTCGGAGGCCTTAGAAGATTGCCCCACATGTAAATTGAGCGCCGTACCTTCGGCGCGGACATACATCAGGCGCAGTTTTCACAGAAAAAATGTGAAAACAGGCGCTTTGACTCGACAATCTTTATATATGTCGCCCTTAAACTAATAGCCTAAGTGTACTGGAAAACGAATCCTTACAATATAAGATTTGCATCAATACCTCTGTACTGTGTCATTTGGAAATCTAATCTATTTGTAAGCTGGGTCCATCTGGGTATGTTAGCAGCTAAAAGATGTAGCATACGCTTAGGTGTTGTCTGTCAAATAATTCAATTTAAATAGTTTTTGAATGGGGATGATATTATGACAGGCTTTATCTATAAACAGGGAAGTCATTTTAGTATAATTAGCAGAAACGTTAAAACATTGAATTATTCAAATCATACTATACAAGGCAGACAAAAAAAATCAAGCCTAGGTAACTTAGAAAATGTTAAAAAATTCTTTAAGGATACAACAGTTTTTCTTTATATCTATATTATTTATCTATATTTTAAATTAAATATGCTCTTTATTTTCTCAGTCCGGAAAACTTTGTTTAATTTTATTAGTGCCCTTTTCTACCAATTTAAAAATCAAGTAGCAATTTTACATTTTGCTTTTATCTAACAACAAAAAAGTAAATGGGAAAAAGATTTCTGGACATACTAAATGCATTCAGACATTATGAGTAATGGATTCATACAATACAGGGAAGTGGTTGTATGGAAGAAAAATCTGTTGGGCATAATATCTTTACAATCATTGGATCGCCAAGGAAACATAATCATTCTAATTTACCTGTTTTCTTTCATATAATTGCTATTGATGGGACTTTTAAAAACATTTAAGGAAGTAGCATTTGTGATGCACTGAACAAAAACTTTAACAATTCTGCCTTTCTTTTTGACTATAATGCTTCCATTTTCTTATGAACTTAACATTCAATTTTATACATATTTTCTTCCAAAACAAATATGAAGCTGGAGGGGGCCATCTCTCCAGAAAACAATAGAGGATAACAAAAAAAAACTCTGCCTAAATTGCTTTTATGAAAATAATAAAAAAAAAATGTAACTGATACTTAAATTAAAATAAACCTTCCTAACTTAAGGTAATGTTGGATAATTCTTAAAATATACTTTGGAAAAATATAGAGAGAATGAAAATATTCATAGACTTTTGAAAATCAATAGTGAAATGGAAAATTATGTTTGAAAACTCTTAGCGATAAATGCTATGCATTTTAAGACTAAAACAATCTCTTTTTATGGTCAAGTCTTGAAAATGCAAAAACTGTATATTTAAATGGATTCCATTGTAATAACCTACAGTTATAAATGGGCTATGCAGAGCATTAATCAGAAAGGTGTATGTTACAGATGTAGCAGAACTAAAAAGAACAGATAATGCACAGTGATATCACGGCACAGAGTGTTATCTCTACTTTCTTAATGCTTTTCAATGGCCTTTGTTTACAGATGAGAGCAGATAACACAAAAATCCATCATATCACAGTCAAGCTAGACTCTACTACATCTGCATAAGCAACAATAGTCTCACGGGTGATAGTGCCATCTGCACGTCGGGCCATGGGCACCACATCCTGCAAGGCAGGCACACTCATTCTATTCTTTACTCACCTCTCCGCACTCCTGCTTCCCTGTACATCTCTTTGTGCCCACTCAGTGAAATTTAAAGAGCCAGCTAATTGCCGGGTGCTGACCTTATAACCTTTGGACACTTCCTGCACTCTCTGCCATATCTATTGTGCCCTGAACCATAGAGAAAGTGTTTCCATCGTGTTTCTGTTCTGCTGTGCATCTGACCCTTGCCTCCATCCACTGTCCACGTTTGCCATGCATCCTGCCTGACTTTCTGCCTTCCCCCGCTAGAGTTTTGCCTGCTAGTTCCGTTACCAAGCTGTACTCTGGCTGACGAAACTGCAACAGTCACTTTCAGCGGTAGCGACCTGAGTGTCTCACTCCACACGAGTCCAACCTGCCTTGTGGCGAGCTCTGGTGTAAACCGGGAGGCACCTTAGACTCCGCTCCCTGACATGACTTACACCACAGCTTGTGGTGGTCCAGAGTATCCATATCCTAGCCACCCTAACAAACAGTACCTACAAAAAACATACACCAGAGCACAAATTAAATTGATGTATTTTATTAATAGATTATTAAAAATATATTACAAGACAGGATTGTATTTCAAATATATATACTATGTAAGAGGACAGAAGGGATTGTGGTGGACCAAGATATTGTCCACCAAGGACCCTGGCATTGGTGAGGTGAAAACCTGTAGCGGAAGGTTGCTGACACATGTTTTTTGTTAGTGACTGCCCCCACATCTTCAGGGTCCAGGCCAGAGTTTGGTTGCTGTATGTAAGCCTGGGCTCAGTGGTGAGGAGAGTGTTGTTCTGTGCAGTGAAGTACGAGAGCATGGATGTGCTGCAGAGTACCCAGGAACAGATACACGCCAGTTCTAAGCTGGAGACAAGAACCTGGAGGCTTATCTGACCGGACTGTAAGTGTCCCACACAGACTGTGATAGACTGTTTAGTTTTCTATCGTATAGGCTAGAAGTTAAGCCCCACTTTGTATGTTGCTGTATGATTAAACCCCTTCAGACCCCGGTTTATTTATTTTATGGTGACACGTACATTTTTTTCCCTCCTCGCCTCTGAAAGCCATATCTTTTTTTATTTTACAAAAACTGGTATAGGATCAGCACATGAAGTCCCATTAGAATTATGTAAGGAGGTGAGCAACAGACCATCCAAAGCCGTTAAAGCCAAAACCCGCTTTATCAAATCCACAGTAAAAAGTAGTAGTTGGATGTCAGCATAAAAAACTCCTTTATTAGCATCCTAATACCATGAAGCTACGTTCGGCTCCAAAAAACAGATGAGCCATTTATTCAAGCATAAATCACAATGTGTCAAGTGCCTCAAATAAAAGTAAATCCATGTGCATCAACATCTAAAACAACCATCACAAAATACAGGCATCATAAGCCCAACCCAACAATAATTCATACATAAATTATGTGACAATTAAAAACATATAATACAGAAACAAGCGGCCCAAGCAGTATGTATAACTTACAGAGTTTTCGGCTCCGCCAACTGTTTACTCGTGCCCTGTGGCTAACTCCCAGGCCCGCACCAACTCGCGTCTCTCAAACGCAACTGCGCCAATGACAAACCGGGCGGCAAACTGTTAGTGAACAAGCCTCACGCATCCAGATGCGCATGTTTATTGCCATTTAGTACCATGGGCGGAACCATGAAGATTGCTATCCAACAATAGAATGAAAAAACATCATTTAGGAGGGCTTCAAATAAAGAGAATCAGTCAAGGAACCCAAACGGAGCTCACTATTGACAATGGCAATTATAGATGTCATCATCTACCAAACTAAGGCAACGCCATCACAGATTATGTGACAGACGTTCCCAAATCTGGCAGGAGCACTCATCTCCATCAGTAAACACAAAGTGTGACTGGAGGGAAAGCCGCAGCACCTAAGGCCTGTCATTTGACCCCAAAAGGTTCCATCCACATAATTCAGCCCATCAAACTGACATAAAACAAAAGAGGCTGATCCCAATATGAATCCTATACGACCATCATCATAAAAACTTTTATTAAGCAACATGGACGATGACCTGATTACATGGTCCCGCTTATTCTTGTCCTTCTCCTATAGGATAAAACGTGAATCAAAATTCTGTGATGTAAATACGTGTTTAAATGTTAAAAACAAAATTACTTAGTTATTTGAACAAAAGGCACCGTATATACCTAAATCGAAGAATATGTACAAAATTCATAGCCTGTTAGTATTAAATTCCAGATAAGTCCATAGGGAATGGAGAGCATTCAATTAAAATCATTGTAATTTCATTCTAAATAGCAACTTTTTTCCCTTCCCGGTCCCCCTCCCCGTTTAAGTGGGGAACATGAATCAATGATCCTGAACCCAACTGAGAGACGAATGTTTAATGATTCAATGAAGGACGAGCAACAGGAAAGTCGAGCAATTTACTACGTAGAGTGCTCTTGTTTTTTGTTAATCTCTCCCTTACTACAGTGATGTTTCACCAATGTATAATTTGCTAGCAAGGGCATGTATTCAATTTATGGCATAGGAAAACGAGCGGCATGTATAACCCTACCCAGATTTAATGGTATCCACCTATTGTGGGTGATAAAAAGTATCACCTTTAATCAAATGATTGCAATTCTGCTACAGTTTAAAGCAATGGAAGCAGCCCATCTTGAGGGGCTAAAAAGGCTGCCTCAACTCCAGCTGGCCATTGGTAATTCTGACTTAACGAGTTTATCCCCGTAAGATCCTGACAACTCCAGTATGCCATCATAGGGATCCACAGATAAATCCCTGAAATATTAAGGGAAGCCTCTCTGTAATAAATGCCAATCCTTTCTTCAAACTCTCTGCAAAACTAACCCCCCATGAACTATAAGTAAAACAAAGGGAATACGTTGATTTGTTTTTTCTAAATCAAGGACCTTACCGTATCTACTCTTCCCATACCTTTTTAAACGTGTTTCAATGTTTCCCCAACAATATTCCTGGGTAACCCCTTTCTATAATTTGTCACACATTACATCACTCTACTCTCTATCCCTAGAATCCTCAAGAGACTATCCTCTAACCCTTAAACAATTGACTCCCAAAGGGAGGGAATTCAACCTATGCTTAGGTGAATAGCTTGTTATAAAGAAGTAGGTTGTTCCTAGCCTTCTCCTTAGTAAAACGATCTGTCAATAAACGCAAATTCCTCACATAGACCTTAGTATCCAAAAACTGTAAAGACGTCTTTAGAAACTACCGTAGTAAATTGCAGACCTGTCTCACTGAATAAGGTATAGATGAAAGAGCTCCAATCCTCCACAGGCCTGTCCAAATTAGAAAACAATCATCAATGTAGCGCCACAACGTAGGATTTGATCCGAAAAAGCAGAAATGGAAAATGCATTCTTCCTCCACAGCTGCCATATAGATGATAGCATAAGTGGGGGCCTCATTGGACCCCCATAGCTGTGCCCGCGTTACTGCAAGAAGAACCTGTCCCCAACGAGAAAAAAATTCTCGTGAGGACAGTCTCCAAAAGAGAAAGAATAAAGGCGAGTATCTCAAAACACATCCTGCGTCAGCTTAGCGCCATAAACACTGCCAAGAACCGGCTGTATTTCAATGGAGTGTGTAAAGTACACCAATCAAAGGACACCAGAAAAAAATTCATCCGTAATACAATATCCTATAAATGATAGGAAAATCCGACGTGTCCTTTATATAGGAGGGATGCATCGTGGCATAGGACCTTCAAAATTCTATCAAGAAAAATTGCAATTTTACTAAAAATCGATCCCCCCGACCCGAAACAATGGTTCTCCCCGGTGGAATCAATTAAGGTTTAATTAAAATGGGAGTATAATAAGATAGATTAACTGTAGAATGCATTTTGAGAAAATTTCCCAATTGACATCATCAATCGATGTTTTCATACAACATAGCTCAACTATAATCCCATTAATTTCCCTTCAATAATCTGAATTTATGGGGTCACGACTTAGTTGGATATATACATCTTGATCATTTAGCTGACGGTCAATCTCAAAGTCATATTTAACCCTATCCATTACCACGACTGCTCCCCCCTTATCGGCTGGTTTAATAAACCCAACAATGATTTCTCCAACAGGCCCATTAAGAGTATCTCACTCTCCTGGCAGTCAAATTAGAACGATCCCTTGTATAACCTGATTTTTGAGTGCTCTCATCCTCTCTTGTAGTTAATGAGTATGGTCTCAACAATATGGTTTATACTGTGGCATGTTAAAAACACTCTAAGATCTTATACCCCAATCCTTAAATTGGATAATAACCTAGCCGGATTGTTTCACCTACACCTAGCACCCAATTGTCTATCTAGAAAGAAAACTTTTAAGCGTAAACGACTAAAAAAGTTTTGCCGATCAATCCAAATTAGAAACCAATCAAGGTGAAGAAAACTGACTAAACGACCATGGCCCTTTATAAAGGACCCTTATATTCATAAATAGAGAGTGACACAGAAGAAATGATGACAACAAGATTTCACCCTCATTATCTTTATATGGGAGGATTTCGCCTGGTTACTGTTTCATCCGATCGTCCTTTCTGTAATGTTTCCCTTTCGCGTCAATTTCCACTGCACTCCTAATTTTGTGCGGCCGCCCCCTCCTATATTGTCTCCTCCTGCCTGAATTTGTGATTCTATAAAATCCGATCTTATGATTCATCAGTAGAACTGTATTCCATGGTGGTGAACCAAATATAGGGCACCCAAACCTTTGGAATCTTCTCCAAGGGTGTAACACTAATGAATTATGCCGTGCCTTGGCCAAACTGTAGACTTTCCAATCTGGTAGTCCTCAAGAACCCTATGCCCACATATCCTCTTTCATTCTTTCAGTTTCAGCATATATCTTGCAATTTTTTGTCCCAATTTATCCTTAAATTTATCATACTCATTAGATGTCATCAAAGATTTTAACTGCATCTCAAAATTTAACACCCCATCTTTAATGGGGTGAGTTCATTCTGCAAAAACTCATATTAATAGGATCATTATCAAAGGCATACTTGTTGATAATGCCACTCAAATTTGATGCAAACTTCTTCATCAAGCACAAAAAAATGAAGGACGACATAAGGGCTTAGACTCATGGGATCCGTTGAACTCGATAATAACACCATAAGAGTATTCAGGTGCAATTCAATTAGTAATTAAACTTCATACTATCCTGTTCCAACATCCTCTTCTAATATCAATGGATTGTAACTTAGAAACGATACATCACATCTGGGTACAATTCAACAGATCAATGTACAACATCATAACAGTAATAACATACGTACACATACGGGATTCCGTACAGAGAAATTTTCAGGACTGGGGTTGTGTATAGAGAAGGGCGAATCGATTCTAACGAAGTGGAAATCGTTTAGAATTTCATGAAAACTTCGGTTCGTAACGAAATCGAACTTTGTGAGATTCGCCGGTAACGAAGTGTTCTTTTCATTGCTAAAATGGCTTCGAAGCACAAGGCTTTTACAACATGGGGCAAAGCACTCTAGGGAGGAAGAAGGCAAAGCCAGCATGACAAGTGCAAGAGAAGAAGCCAATCAGGACCGTCGTATTACTGTGACGTCACCGCACTATATAGAGACCAAGCGCGCCGCTGGGAGCACACACTCCTCTCACTGAACTGACAGGGACAGTGCAGCTGCGGAGAATAGGGCTTTCTGAAGAACAGATTTAACACAGCATTTTGTGTGGGTTGTCTCAGACAGACCTCAGAGACTGTTCACTGAATGTACTATTTCTGATTTTTTTTGGGTATTGGAATCAGAAAACCACTGTGCGACCACTGCAGCAGCAGCATAACATTCTATATCCAAGTGGGAACAAAGCCAGATCCTGTTGTATTCATTTAAAGAAACAAGCGTATTTTTTTCCAATACAAATACCACTCATTTTTTGGCTGCTCAATTCTATGCAGCAATATAACATCCAGGGTATAATTAACGTTGTTTTGCAGGTGTGCTGACAAAAATAAACCGTCCTTTTTCAACGCCAAATAAATATTTTTTTTTTTGGTAGCCTAAATGACAATCAAAGGTTAAATTACAAAGATTATCTCCTGATGATTTGGCTTAGAAAATACTCTATTGTAACACGCTACAAAGCTACTAGTTTGTGTGGCTCAATTCTAATTGCGCAATTTACATCCAGTGGGTTAATTAAGCGTTGTATTGCTGCTGGTGCTGACAAAATAAACCGACTTTTTTTCAACGCCAAATAAATATTAATTTTTTGGTAAGCAAAATTCACAATCAAAGTAAATTACAAATTTATCTCTATGATGTGTGGCCTAGAAAATACGCCGATTTTAACACGCTACAAAGCTACTAGTTTGTGGTGGCACAATGCTATCTATTGCGCAATTTACATCCATGGGTTAAATAAGCGTTTGTTTGCTGGTGTGGCTGACACAAAAAACCGTCTTTTTTCAACGCCAAATATAATATATTTTTTTTAGGTAGCCTAATTCACGAAGCAAAGTCTTTAATAACAATTTTTAATCTCTTGTTGTGTGGAGTATTTTCTACGCCACAACACAAGAGATAAAATGTAATAACCTTTGCATGTAGAATAGCAACCAAAATAAATAAATCTAAATGGCGTTGAAAAAGACGGTTTAATTTTGTCAGCACACCCGCAAGAACAACGCTAATTTTAACCCCTGGAAGTAAATTGCGCAATAGAATTGAGCCACACAAACTAGTAGCTTTGTTAGCGGTGGTTACAATGGCGTTATTTCTACCGCCACTCAACAAGAGATAAAATTTGTAATTAACCCTTTGCTTGTGAAATATAGGCTACCAAAAAAAAAATATATATTTTTGGCGATGAAAAATACGGTTTATTTTTTGTCAGCAACAGCAGCAAAACAACGCTTAATTAACCCTGGAATTTAAAAATGCGCAAATACTTGACCACCACAAACTAGTAGAATGTAGCGTGTTACAATGGCTAATAATCTCCTCACACAACAAGAGAAAAAAAAGAAATTAACCTTAGCTTGGAATTAGCAACCAAAAAAAAAATATATATTGGCCGTAGAAAAGACGGTTATTTTTGTCAGCACACCAGCAAAACAACGCTATAATAACCCCTGGATATTAATTGCGCAATAGATTGACAGCCAAAATGAAGTGGTAATAGAAATTGTAAAAACGCTTTATCTTAAATGAATACCAACATGAACTGGATAGATCCCACTGGAAATAGAATGTATAAGCACTGCAGTGACGCACCCTGGAAATCAGATCCAATACCCAAAAAAAACAGAAATACAAAATTCAGAGAACAGACTCTGAACAAGCTGAGACACCCCACAAAAATCGCTGTGAAAAAATCAGTTTCTATCAGAAAGCGCATCACCCTCAGCAGCACCTTCCCTGACACGTACAGTGAGAGGAGTGTGACACCCAGCTGCGGCGCTCGTGGTACCTTATAAAGTGCGGTGACGTCACAGAATCCCGCCGGTCTACATGATTGCTTCATCTCTGCACAGTCATGCAGTGCTATGCCCATCTTCTCCATAGTGCTTGCCCCATGTAACTCCATGTGCTCGCAGCCATTTTATCAATGAAAAGCACATTTCGTTCCCCGCGAATCACCCCAAAGTTCGATTACGATACGAAACCGAATTTTCCTGAAATTCTAAACGAAATACGACTTCGTAAGAAACGATTCCGCCAACTCATATACACAACCCAGTGACCTGAAAATGTTTTTAATTTCTGTACCGGAATCCAGTATGAGTACTATGAAAATACTAAGAGAAGTTACATAGCTGTTGAATAGAACCAGATGTGATGTATCGTTCTAAGTTTACATCCATTGATAAAATTAAGAGGAATTTGAACAGGAATAGTAAATAATTTAATTACTACTGAATTGTCACCTGAATACACTTTTGGAGTATTATCGAGAACAACGATCCCAAGAGGACTACGCCCTAATTTACTTCCTACATTTTTTTTTGCATGATGAAAAATATTGCACAAATTTTGAGAGTCATTAACAACAAGTATGCCTTTGAAATGTTCCTATTAACTATTGAGTTTTAGCAGAAGAACACACCCCATTAAAACTGGTGGTGTCAAATAATTGAGATGCAATTAAAAGCTTTGATGACACCTAAAGAGATATGGATTAACATTAAAGGATAAATAGGGACAAAAATGACAAGAAATAAAGAGCTGAAACTGAAAGAGTGAAGCGGGATAAGTGGCATAGGGATCTGAGGACTACCAGAATGGTAAAAGTCACAGTTGCAAGTGACAGCATAATCAATATGTACCACCTAGGAGAAGATTCCAAAGGTTTGGTCGCCCTAAATTTGGTTACACCACCATGGATACAGATTCTACTGATGAATCCATAAGATCGGATTTTTTAGAATCACAAAATCAGGCAGGAGGAGACAGTATAGGAGGGGCGGCCGCAAACATAGGAGAGCAGAGAAAAGGATGTCAGAAAGGGAAACATATACAGAAAGACGATCAGATGAAACCAGTAACCAGGCGCAATCCTCCCAAATAGATAATGAGGTGAATCTTTGTTTGTCAACATTTCTTCTGTGTCCACTCCTGATTTAGAAATAATGTTCCTTAATAGGGCCTGTCGTTTAGTCACTTCACCCTTCGATTGGTTACAATTTGAGATTGAATCTGCAAAACTTTTTTAGACGATACGCTAAAAGTTTTCCTTTAGAATATAGACAAATGGGTGCAAGTGAAGTGAACAATCCGCTAGATTAACCATTTAAGGATCTGGGGTTAAGAGCTAAGAGTGATTTTTCACCTCCACAGAATAACCATATTGTTGAGACATACATCCAATTAACTACAGAGAGGATGAGAGCACTCAAAACTCAGGATATACAGGGACGATCTAATTTGACTGCCAGAGAGAGAGATACTCTTAATGGGCTGATGAAGAATCCATTGATAGTTATTAAACCAGCCGATAAGGGGGTAGACAGTCCGTTGGTAATGATAGGGTAACATATGACTTTGTGAATGACCGTCAGCTAAAAGATCAAGATGTATATATCCAACAAAGTTCGATGACCCAAATTTCAGATAATGAAGGAAATTAACTGGGATTAAAGATAGAGCTATGTGTGAAAACATCATTGATAGTCAATTGGGAAAATATACTCAAATTGCAATCTCCATTACTCCTATCTTATATATACTCCCAAAATACCATAAAACCTTAATTGATCCACCGTGGTAGACCCCTTGTTTCGGCGGGGAATTCGATTTTTGTAACATTGCAATTTTTCTTGATAGAATTTTTGAGGGTCCTATGCCACGACAGCTCCTCCATATAAAGGACACGCGGATTTTCTTATCAAATTACAGGATATTGAATAACCGATGAAATTTTCTGTGTCCCTTGATGGTGGTGTCACTTTACACCACCATAGAACATACAGCCGTTTCTCCTTGGCAGTGTCTAGGGCCGCTAGCTGACTCAGATGTTATTTGAGATACTCGCACTTTATTCTTTCTCTTTAGGAGACTGTCCTCACGGGAATTATTTATCTCGTTGGGGACAGGTTCTTTCTTGCAGAAACGCGGTCCCAGCTATGGGTCCAAAGTGACCCCACATATGCTAACATCTATATGGCAGCTGTGAGGAAGAATGCATTTATCATTCTGGCTTTTCGGATCACAACCTACGTTGGTGGCGCTACATTGAAGATGTTATCTAATTTGGCCAGGCCCTGTGAGGAATTGGAGCTTCATTTCATCTATACCTTAATCAGTGCGACCAGGTCTGCAATATTACTAAGGTAGTATCTAATGACGTCTTATACAGTTTTTTGGATACTAATGTCAATTTGAGGAATTATGCGTTAAGAGACGATCTATTTTACTAATGGAGTCGGATAGGAACAACCTACTTCTTATAACACAACACCCAAAGCCATATTTGAATTCCTCCCATGGAGTCAATGTTAGGTTTAGAAGGATAGTCTCTGAGGATTCTAGGATAGAGAGAAGAGTGGATGAAATGTGTGACAAATGCATCAAAGGGGGTTACCCGCAGAAAATTGTAGGGGAAACATAGAACACGTTAAAAAGGAATGGGAAGAGAAGATTACGTTAAGGACCCATGATAGAAAACAAAATCAACGAATACCCTTGGTTTCTACAATATAGTTCACTGACGGGGGGGGGGTAGGAATAGCAGAGAGTTTGAGAAAGATTGGCATTTATTACAGAGATGCTTCCCTAATATTCAGAATTCTCTGAATCCCTATGATGGACTACAGGAGAAGTAGGAACTTACGGGATAAACTCGTTAAACAGATTACCAATGGCCTCTGAGATGAGGTCAGACCTTTATAGCCCCTCGCCAAGATGGGCTGTCATCCAATGCTTAAACTGTATCAATTGCAATCATTTGATTAAGTGTGATACTTTTTATCACCCAACAAATCATAAACATTAAAATCAGGGGTAGGTTTACATGCCGCACGTCCTATGCCATATATATGATTACATGCCCTTGCAGCAAAATATACAATCGTTAAACAACCATGGAATAAGGGAAGGATTAACAAACACAAGAGCACTATACGTTGTAAAATGCTCGACTTACCTGTTGCTCGTCACTTCATTGAACATAAACATTCGATCTCTCAGTTGAGGTTCAGGATCATTGATCATGTTCCCCCACTTAAACGGGGAGGGGACCGGGAAAAGTTGCTCTTAAGGAAAGAATTACAATGGATTTTTAAATTGAATGCTCTCCATCCTCGGACTTTAATCGGAATTTAAATACTAACAGGCATGATTTAGTACATATTCTCGATTTAGGTATATACTGTGCCTTTTGTTCAAAAAACTAAGTAATATGGTTTTTTAATACATTTAAACACTTATATCTACATCACGATTTTTTTGATTCACTTTTTTTATCCAATCGGAGAAGACAAAGAATAAGCCGGGGGGAAAAAAAAACCCCAATGTAAAAGGACAACGTCCAATATGCATAATAAAAACAGCTTTTATGAAGATGGTGTATAGGATTCATAATGAATCATCCTCATTTGTTATTTGTCATTTTGATTTCTAAGCAATTAAGTTGATGGAACCTTTTGGGGGACCATGTGACAGGCATTAGGATGCTGCGCTTTCCCCACCCGTTCACACTTGTTGTGTTACTGATTGAGATGATTGCTCCTGCCATTTGGGAACGTCTGTCCACATAATCTGAGATGGCGTTGCCATAGTAGGTAGTGATGAACATCTACATGCAATTGTCATTAGTGAAGCTCCGTATGGGTTCCTTGACAGATCGCTTTATATGCAGCCCTCTAAATGATTTTTTATCATTCTAATGTTGGATAGCCAATCTTCCAGGTATCCCCAGGTACTGTGCAATAGACATGCGCACTGATGCGTGATGCTGATCACTAACAGACATGCGCGCGCCGTTATGGTCAAGCGCATAGCGTTAGAGAGACGCCGAGTGGTGCGGCGCCTGGGAAATTCACAGGCGAGTAACAGTTGTGCGGACCCGAAACCTCTGTAAGTAATATCATACCTGCTATGGGTCCCCTTGTTTCAGTCTTATATGTTTTTTAATTGTCACATAATATATGTATGAAATAAATTGATGGGTTGGGCATAAGATGCCTGCTATACTTTTATGATTGGTTGTTAAGATTATGATGCACATGATTTACAAATATAATGAGCACTTGACACTTGTGATTTATGCATGAAAAAGGCTCATGCTGTATTTTGGAGCCGAAACGTAGCAACAAGTACTTAGTATTCTAATAAAAGGAGTATATTATAAGCAGACCATCCAACTACTACTTTATATCCAGGATTTGATACAGCGGTTGGCTTTCCCGCTTTGGATGGTCTGTTTGCATCACCACCTTACACTACAATCTAATGGACTTCAGTGCTGATCCTACCACTTATGTAAATAAAAAAGATATGGGCTTACAGAAGGCGGACGGAGGGAAAAATGAACGTGTCCACAAAAAAAAAAACCTGTGTCCTGAAGGGTTAAACAACAGCAACATAAACGTGGTTCTTAACTACAGGCCAAAACGAAGGAAAAACAAAAACAGTTCCTTACACAGTCCTGTGTGGGACACTTACAGTCCTGTGACCTCCCAGATAAGCCTCCAGGCTTCCTAGTCTCCAGCTTAGACCCTGGCGTGTAGTCTGTTCCTGGGAACTCAGCAGCCCACCTGCCACTTCCGTCATGCACAGACAACCCTCTCCTCACCCCACCAGAGCTCCCACTTACATCCAGCAACTCAAACTCAGGCCAAGGACCTTAAGATGTGGGAGCAGTGCCTAACAAAAAACATGTGTCCAGCAATCCTCCGCTAACAGATTTCACCCTCACCAATGCCAGGGTCCTTGGTGACACATATCTCTGGTCCACCACAATCCCTTCTGTCCTCTTACATAGTATATATATTTGAAATACAATCCTGTCTTGTAATATATTTTTAATAATCTATTAAAAAAAATACATCAATTTAATTTGTGCTCTGGTGTATGTTTTTTGTAGGTACTGTTTGTTAGGGTGGCTAGGATATGGATACTCTGGACCACCACAAGCTGTGGTGTAAGTCATGTCAGGGAGCGGAGTCTAAGGTGCCTCCCGGTTTACACCAGAGCTCGCCACAAGGCAGGTTGGACTCGTGTGGAGTGAGACACTCAGGTCGCTACCGCTGAAGTGACTTGCTTGCAGTGTCAGCCAGAGTACAGCATGGTACGGAATCAGCAGGCAAACTCATAGTCGGGGACAGGCAGAAAGGTCAAGGCAGGCAGCAGGCAAACGTGGACAGTGGATGGAGGCAAGGGTCAGATGCACAGCAGAACAGAAACACGATGGAAACACTTTCTCTATGGTTCAGGGCACAATAGATATGGCAGAGAGTGCAGGAAGTGTCCAAAGGTTATAAGGTCAGCACCCGGCAATTAGCTGGCTCTTTAAATTTCACTGAGTGGGCACAAAGAGATGTACAGGGAAGCAGGAGTGCGTATAGGTTAGTAAAGAATCGAAAGATGTGGCCTGCCTTGCAGATAGTGTGCCCATGGCCCGACGTGCAGATGGCACTATCACCCGTGAGACTATTGTTGCTTATGCAGATGTAGTAGAGTCTAGCTTGACTGTGATATGATGGATTTTTGTGTTATCTGCTCTCATCTGTAAACAAAGGCCATTGAAAAGCATTAAGAAAGTAGAGATACACACTGTGCCGTGATATCACTGTGCATTATCGGTTCTTTTTAGTTCTGCTACATCTGTAACATACACCTTTCTGATTAATGATGCTCTGCAAAGCCCATTAATAACTAGTAGGTTAATAACACAATGAATCCATTTAATATACAGTTTTTCGCATTTCAATACTTGACCATAAAAAAGAGATAAGTTTTTAGTCTTAAAATGCATAGCATTTAACGCTAAGAGTTTTTCAAACATAATTTTCCATTTCACTATTGATTTTCAAAAGTCTATGAATATTTTCATTCTCTCTATATTTTTCCAAAGTATATTTTTAAGAATTATCCAACATTACCTTAAGTTAGTGAAGGTTTATTTTTTAAATTTAAGTAACAGTAACATTTTTTTTTTATATTTACATAAAAGCATTTAGGCAGAGTTTTTTTTTTGTTCTCCTCTTAGTATTCTGGAAGAGAGCCCCTCCAGCTTCCTATTTATTTTGGAAGAAAATATGTATAAACTTGAATGTTAAGTACATAAGAAATGGAAGCATTATAGTCACAAAAGAAAGGCAGAATGTAAAAAGTTATTGTTCAGTGCATCACAAATGTACTTCCCATAAATTGTTTAAAAGTCCCATCAATACACATTATATGCAAAAAACAGGTAAATTAGAATGATTATGTTTCCTTGGCGATCCAATGATTGTAAAGATATTATGCCCAACAGATTATTATCTTCAACAACCACATCCCTGTAATAGTTTGAATCCATTACTCATAATGTCTGAATGCATTTAGTATGTCCAGAAATCTTTTTCCCATTTACTTTTTTGTTGTTAGATAAAAGCAAAATGTAAAATTGCTACTTGCTTTAAAAATTGGTGAAAAGGGCACTAATAAAAGTTTTACGAGAGAAATAAAAAGCATATTTAAATTTCAAATATAGATACAATAATATAGAAAAAGAAAACCTGTTGTATCCTTAAATAATTTTTTAACATTTACTAAGTTACCTAGGCTTGATTTTTTTGTCTGCCATGTTATAGTAAGATTTTGAATAATTCAATGTTTTTAACGTTATCTGCTAATTATACTAAAAAGTAGACTTCCCTGATTATAGATAAAGCCTGTCTAATACATCCCCATTAAAAAAACTTTTTAAAAATGAATTTTTTGCAGACAACACCTAAGGTAGCTACATCTTTTAGCTGCTAAAAACCCCAGAGGGCCCCCCCGCTTACAAAAAATTTATTTTTCCCAAAAATGCAAGTACAATATTGAGAAAAACTATATTGTAAGGATTCTTTTCCATACCTTAGGCTTTATTTTAAAGGGCGACTTTAAAAAAAAATTTTTTCGAGTCAAACGCCTGTTTTCACATTTTTTCTGTGAAAATGCCTGATGATGTCCGCGCCAAAGTGCCTCATACAGTGGGAAACTTCTCCCTCCGACAGACAGCCACATTAAATTGGTCTCCTGCCCCGGAGTTTTAATGCCCTCATTTTGCCGACCCGCTTTCAACTGCATCGGGTTTTTCCGAATTGGGCATCCCCCCCCAAAAACCCCTTTATTTAGGCGCTTTAAAAATTTGGTGAAGCTTTCGCCAAATGCCCTACAAAAGGGGAGGTGGCCCACAGGGAGCCGGCCCCCGAGAGGACATTATATGCTAGAAAACCGGCGAAAACGCCGATCATACTGTTCCCTAATCTTAAAATTAGTCATTGTCAATCTGGACTTACTCCTTTTTAAGCACTTCTTCACTTCTTCTTATCAAAACTCATCTTCAATGCATTTTAAGGGGGGGTTGCAGCAGAACAAGAGCAAAGAATCTTCTCCCTTTTAAAAACTTAAATTTTGTTCTAGATACAAGCACTGTACATAAAAAGCACCTATCATTAGCCGCTTACTGACATATGAAGTACCTGTACATTATAATGCTGATAATGGTGTATGGGCAACCCACTTATGACAGAATGTCATTTTTACACGGGACCGGCCCCTAACTGACAAACAGAGATAGTGGACCGATTTAAAACCTTTTAGATGCTGTGGGGCCAAAGGTCTAAAAAAAAGAAAGGGGGCAAGGTTTCCCTTT
Source organism: Phyllomedusa bahiana (assembly GCA_025379985.1). Taxonomy (NCBI): domain Eukaryota; kingdom Metazoa; phylum Chordata; class Amphibia; order Anura; family Hylidae; genus Phyllomedusa; species Phyllomedusa bahiana. The sequence goes on from JAODAL010042867.1 coordinate 33,856, forward strand.
CTCGTCAGAACCCGACAATTTTGTTTTTACAGCTTAGGCCAATTTAAGGTTTTTTTGGGGGCCATGTGTTTTCCCATTATATTACTAAGGCAGGACATAATAGTAAAATAAATTTTTAAACCCTTCTGCAATATTTTTCATATAGCAAAACAGAGCAATTTATTAAAGTCCCCCCCATGGGCAAAACTTGAGGTACTACAAAAAAACAAAGTTAAAAAAGAAAAAAAAAAAAATTTAAAATTTCCAACACTCACCTTTTTTCCCCTTTTACAAGTAAAAGTAAGATCGATCTTTTAAAATAACTCACTTTTGAAGACAGTGAACACCTAGAAGAGAAAACCTGCCCAACCTAAATTTCAGTTAGGCCAAAATATTTGAACCTGACACAAATTTTAATTTTTTGTACCCTTTTACTGAAACATAAAACAATTATACGTAGTCAGGGGCGTTTTCAGGGGCCTAAAAAAACCGGGGCTCGGGGCCCTTTTGGTTTTTCCCGCCTCATTGTGAACGCGTGTTTTTTTAAGAAAAAAACCTTTTGTT
>JAODAL010042868.1:0-34397 GCA_025379985.1 Phyllomedusa bahiana
AGATAGGGGAAATAAGATAAAGATATTAATTAAGGGGGATAGAATGGGATAGAAGTTTTAGGGGAATAGAAAAGGGGGAATGGATAGATAGGGGAAATAGTTTAGGGTTTGATGGGAAAGATTTTTGATAATAGGGGATAAAAAGGGGATAGTTTGATAGTTTATGGGATGGAATAGATGGGGAAAAGAAAATGGGATGGATAGATACGTAGATGGATAGTTTCCGCTTTCTTCCATTTCGGTAGCTATCCCCAGCCCCGTTCCCGGTGCGGCTTGCAGACACCGTTGAGGATCATGTCCCCCAGGCCGGCAGGGACCAGGCGTGATCAGTAGGGCTCCGCTACATCCCTGACATGTCCACTACAGGCAGCGCACACGTCGCCCCCGGGCCTATGCAGCAGGGGGTCCAGGAAAATAGGGGGGGCGGGAAAAGGGGACCAAATGGGGACCACCAGACAGGAGAGGGGCCCTTCGCCCCCCCTTTCCCGGTGAGCTGCTTCGGTGCAGTGTTCTGCTTCCCGGCCGCTGTGTGTGACCCGTGCCCGCCGCCTCTCTGGATGGACGCGGACTATTCCATTGATTGGCATCTTTTACTCCTTTCCCTTTAGGGGAGGAGGAACCCCCGGGCCCACAAATGCAAAACGGGGACCGGGGACTTCATTTCTTCTGGGCCTTTTTCCCCCAAACCCCTAGGGGAGGACAAACTCCCCCCTACAAAGAAAGGGAACCCGTCAGTCTTGTCTAAGGACTCGATTCGTAGCTGAGGGGGCAGCACCGCCTACTATGTAAATGATCCCTCCCCTTCCCCTTTTACTCGCCTAAGTAAATCCATTCCGTAGCTGAGGTAGAAGCTCCGCCTTTCTATGGAAAAAAAAAGAACCCTTCCGGGCCCCTTTTGGGTATGTACTCCATTCGTAGAGGACTTAGCTCCGCCTACTATGTAAATATAACCGTGGCTCGAGTCTACTCGCCTATGTTTAAAACCCAATCTTGCGAGGAGGAAGCTCCGCCCCTATGAAATAAGGGCATGGCTTTTTTTATTTTTTTTCCTATTTCCCCCCCCACTAGTAAAAAGAGCCTTTAAAACCCCGTCCTCTCGCCTGGTAAATCCCGCGGTTTTTTCCCTTTACATGCCGGGGGCTGCGGCGGGTTTTCCCTTGGGGGGGGCAGGGGCCCCCGTAAAAAGATGGTGGACCGTTTTTTGTTGCGTCTGGTGTATGGGGGAACCCTGTCCGCTGGAATTTTAAGGATTTTTCCCTTTCCCCTCCCGCAAGAATTTTTTCACAATCTTTGACTTTTGTTCACATTTCTGCAGATTCTGTTTAAAAATCCGGTTTTAAAAAATGCCGGGAATGTCCTTTGGGGGTTTTTTGGGTAAAGAATTTGAGTGTATTTTCTGTCTTAACAGTCGGGGCCTGGCGGTTTTAAAGGGGGGCCCCTTAGGATGGCTTTTCGGAGCAAGAACCACACTGGGGGAGGGAGGGGTGACGCAGTTGCTTGGACACAGCAGCTGTGGGTGACTCCCCCCCCACCGGATTGAAGCCATGTGGGTTTTTGAGGGGACAGAAGCCCTAAGTGGATGTGCCCAGGAGGGGACGACCCTGGGTGCCCGAACCACGGGTGTGGGGAGCCCATTTTAGTTTTGGCACTTTTTGCACGGCATTTTTAAACTTTCACTGTCCCTTTAACACACGTCCTTTTCCCCCGGGGCCTTTCGGGCTAGAGAAGGGAAATTTTTATAATTTCCGGGCCGGGATGTCCGGGCAGTATCCACTCGCCATTCATTTTATTTTATTTTTTCATGTCATGTGGTTTCGTTTGCACTTTTTTTTTGGGATTTTGGGATGCGGTACCCTTCGGGGACCCCCCCCCCTCCCCCCCCCCAGGTCTGGGGGAGAATTTTGGGGCCCATCAGGTCCCTTTTTCTCCCCTGAAAACCCCGGGCACCCCCCTTCGGAGTCGCCACCGGGTAGCACTTTTGTCGAATTTTTGGTTGGCGCCCCTTCTGACGCCAAGTGCAAGCTTGTATTCGATCTGCTTCGGCAGTAGGGCCCTTTGCCCCTTCGGGTTGGGGGACCTGGACTGGCTTGGTTTAGGTTTGGGGTGGCAGGCCATTCCCCATGCCAAGTCTTCATAGGTCCATCTGCTTTTGCAGTAGGACCTTGGCGACCCCATGCGGATGCCTTCTGGTTCGGTGGGGGAAAAAGTTTGTTTCTCTCCTGCTTCGGGAGAAGGAATATGTACTGGGATCCCGTGGGTCCTTCGGGCCCGGCAAGAACTCCCTTTTGTTCCAGGTAATTTTGGGGGCCCAACTTTTTAAAAATGGGTCTGTGATAGAACGTATCCTGTGCACTTTTTTTGTGTGGCACTGTGTTGGGGACTTTTTTTTTTGCATTTTGGTGTTAGTTGCACGTTCTTAGGGCTTCAAAAAAAAAATAAAAAATGTGTTCTTATCCGACTCCCTGGCGGTTGTGGCGGAGCCGCTATGGGGGGTCTGTGTCCGAACGGAGAACCACACTGGGGGTAGGGAGGGAGTGTATGCGGTTTTGCTTGAGAGACAGCAACCGTAGGTGACTCCCCCCGCTCAGGATTTAAGGCAGGATGGCTGAGGGGACTATGAAGCCATACGGCTGGGTTCACACGGTGTATTTGCAGGGTGTAATTACGCCCCGCAATTATGCCGGGGGGGGGGCGGGCGTAATTACGGACTGAAATATATCAAGGTTTAAGCCGTGTGAACATGGCCTAAGTGTGATGTGCCCCAGGAATGACGAACCTGGGGTGCCCAAACTCATTGGGTGTGGGGAGCCCACTTGAGTTTTGGCACATATTGCACGGCACTTAAACTTTCACTGTCCCTTTAAGCACACGTCATTATTCCCCGGCCTTCTGGCTAGGAAATAGGGAAATATTTATAATTTCCGGCCGGATGTCCGGGCAGTATCCACTGCGCACATTCACTTTATTTATTTTTCATGTCACTGTGTGTTTTGTGTTGGATTTTGGGATGCGGTGCCCTTTTGGGACCCTCCTGAGCTCTAGGGGGAGAATGTGTGGCCATCTGGTTCCTTTCTCCCCTGCAAACCCCAGCACTCTTCGGAGTTGGCCACCAGGTGAGCACTTGGTCGAGGTTTGGTGTGGCAGGCCATTCTGACGCCAATGTGCAAGCTTGGAGGTTCGATCTGCCTCGGCAGTCGGGCCATTTGTGTGACCTCATGCGGATGCCTTCTGGCTCGGTGAGGGAGCATTTTGTTCTCTTCCTGCTTCGGCAGAAGGGAATACGTTTTGTGTATTCCTGTGCAGGTGCTTTCTGGCCCGGCAGGGATACTCTTACCGTTCGAGGTATATGGGGGGCCCATTATTTTTAAGTATGGGTCTGTGATAGACCGTATCCTGAATGCACTGTTTTTGTGTGGCACTTGTGTTGCACTTTCTTTTGTGCATTTTTGGTGTTAGTTGCACGTTCTTAGGGCTTAAAAAAAAAAAAAAAATGTCCTGTGAGCTGCCAGACACTGCTCCGGAAATGTGCCAAATCAGGGCAGTTCCTAGGCTAAATTTCACTCAGGGCGAGGTGAAGAAATTTCGCCACAGTGTGACACATTGCATCACCATAAAACAAAGCCAAAATATACAAAAAGCTTTAACACAATATGCTACATATAAAACTACTGAATACTAGTCATACAGTTACCAAATAACACTGCTACACCAACCAGAATCCCAAGACCACTAAGACTACAAATCAGCACACAGTGACCGAATACCGCCACACCATGACCACATACCACCATATTGTGGCTGAATAATACAAACTGACCATTACTGAATACAAACCATTATACTACAACCAATATTACCAGCATACAGAGATGGATACCCGCTGTACACAGGCTCTGCAGACATATAAATGATTACATTAAAGTTATATCTAGTGACTCACAGGAGACGTCTCTGAAGAGTTGTTCTCTTTCTCTTCTTCTTCTCCATCTGTCCCAGACGCCATGATGACTACTACTGACTCTTCACTGTAAAATTTACAAAACAAATATATTAAGGCACAGTTCACACGGCTTAAAGCCGACGTAATTGCGGGACGGATTTCGCCCCGCAATTACGCCGGCTGCCGTGCGGCAGGGGGCCGGCATCCCGCCGGCCCCATAGACACTCATTATTCACAGCGTGTACACACCGTAAATAATGTGCATGTCACTTTCTCCCCGCCCGGCGGATTCGCCGAGCTGAAAGAGGAGACGGAATCCATAGTTCTCTATGAGAACTGTGGGTTACCGTAATGACTGGGATGGATTCCAACCGTGCTGCAGCACAAATACGGCGCGCAGTACGGCTGGAATCAGTCCCAGAATAAGCCGTGTGAACGGCCCCTAAGACTCCTCAATTTATCAGCACTTCTCTACCAATTCCTATCTCTATACAAACCCCCCATCTTACCACCTCATATGGTAGCCATGTAATATGCCCCCTGTAGCCACATAGTAGCCCCCTATAGCCAATGATGCCCCTGTAGCCGATGATGCCGCTGTAGCCAATGATGCCCCCGTAGGAAGTGATGCCTCCGTAGCCAGGTGATGCCCCCCTGTAGCCAGTAGATGCCCCCCTGTAGCCAATGATGCCCCCTTGTAGCCTATGATGCCCGCCTGTAGAGATTGATGCCCCGCGTAGCCAGTGATGCCCCCCGTAGCCTGGGATGCCCCCAGTGTAGCCAGTGATGCCCCCTGTTGCCAGTTGATGCTCCCTTGTATCCAGTGATGCCCCCCTTGTAGCCAGTGATGCCCCCTGTAGCCAGTGATGCCCCCTTGTAGCCAGGATGTCCCCCCTTGTAGCCAGTGATGTCCCCCCTTGTAGCCAGTGATGCCCCCTTGTAGCCAGTGATTCCCCCTAATAGCCAGTTATGCCCCCCTTGTAGCCAGTGATGCCCCCCTGTAGCCAGCTGATGCCTCTGTAACTAATTATAAAATAACCAAAAAGTACTCACCTCGGTCCGCGCATCCCGGTCCAGAACTGCTGAGCGGTGTAAGCGGCGTGACGTCATCACGCTACTTACGTTGTCACGCAGCTCCCAGGGGTCTCCTCGGCTGACCGAGGAGACCCAGCGTCGCGGGGGCGCGGTGAAAGCTGTGCGCCCCCTGCGACGCTGATACAGGGTAGGAGTCAGGACGGGAACGATCAGGGGCGATCCTCCGGGCGGGCGAGGCAGGCGGCGCCCCCCTCGGGTGAGCTGAGCCTCGGCGCCCCGGGCGATCGCCCGCCTCGCCCGCCCCTAGGAACGGCCCTGTGCCAAATCCCAGTGTAGTAACTGGCCGCTACCGGTGTCTGGCGTGGAAGGATCATTATATGTTATGTGTATCCTAGGTGTGAACAGAGCCTAAGGCCGTGTTCACACCATATCATTTTCATGTGTATTCTGCATTGGGATCTCTGTGGAAACTGCAGGTATTAAAGGGCTGCTCCCACCATAGACATCAATGGCCTGTCGCTAGGGCATCCCATCAGTCTGTAGGGCCGACTCGCGCCTTTGAGACCTGCATTCTTTTCCGGAACAGACCCCAAAAAGTTTTGGCTCAGAATGGAGCTCCCTTATACTCAGAACTCCCATAGAACAGAATGTAGAATCAGTCGCTCTTGCGCAAGACTCTCCATTGTGTTCTATGGGAGTTCCGAGCAGAGCTGAACATTCCGCTCCGTTATACTTGGAACTCCCATAGAACAGAATGGAGAATCAGTCGCTCTTGCGCAAGACTCTCCATTGTTTCCTATGGGAGTTCCGAGCAGAGCCGAACATTCCGCTCCGTTATACTCAGAACTCCCATAGAACACAATGGAGATTCAGTCGCTCTTGCGCAAGACTCTCCATTGTGTTCTATGGGAGTTCCGAGCAGAGCTGAACATTCCACTCCGTTATACTCGGAACTCCCATAGAACAGAATGGAGATTCAGTCGCTCTTGGGCAAGACTCTCCATTGTGCTCTATGGGACTTCCGAGCAGAGCCAAACATTCTGCTCAGTTATACTCAGAACTCCCATAGAACAGAATGGAGATTCAGTTGCTCTTGGGCAAGACTCTCCATTGTGCTCTATGGGAGTTCCGAGCAGAGCTGAACATTCCGCTCCGTTATACTCAGAACTCCCATAGAACAGAATGGAGAATCAGTCGCTGTTGCACAAGACTCTCCATTGTGTTCTATGGGAGTTCTGAGCACAGCCGAACATTCCGCTCCGTTATACTCAGAACTCCCATAGAACAGAATGGAGATTCAGTCGCTCTTGGGCAAGACTCTCCATTGTGCTCTATGGGAGTTCGGAGCAGAGCCGAACATTCCGCTCCATTATACTCAGAACTCCCATAGAACAGAATGGAGAATCAGTCGCTGTTGCACAAGACTCTCCAGTGTGTTCTATGGGAGTTCCGAGCATAGCCGAACATTCCGCTCCATTATACTCAGAACTCCCATAGAACAGAATGGAGAATCAGGCGCTCTTGCGCAAGACTCTCCATTGTGTTCTATGGGAGTTCTGAGCACAGCCGAACATTCCGCTCCGTTATACTCAGAACTCCCATAGAACAGAATGGAGATTCAGTCGCTCTTAGGCAAGACTCTCCATTGTGCTCTATGGGAGTTCGGAGCAGAGCCGAACATTCCGCTCCATTATACTCAGAACTCACTCCCATAGAACACAATGGAGAATCAGTCGCTCTTGCACAAGGCTCTGCATTGTGTTCTATGGGAGTTCCGAGCATGGGCCGAAACATTCCGCTCCCTTATACTCAGAACTCCCATAGAACAGACTGGAGAATCAGTCGCTCTTTCGCAAGACTCTCCATTGTGTTCTATGGGAGTTCGGAGCAGAGCCGAACATTCCGCTCCGTTATACTCAGAACTCCCATAGATCAGAATGGAGAATCAGTCGCTCTTGTGCAAGACTCTCTATTGTGTTCTATGGGAGTTCCAAGCAGAGCCGAACATTCCGCTCCGTTATACTCAGAACTCCCATAGAACAGAATGGAGAATCAGTCGCTGTTGCAAAAGACTCTCCTTGTGTTCTATGGGAGTTCCGAGCAGAGCCGAACATTCCGCTCCATTATACTCAGATTCCCATAGAACAATCGTGGAATCAGTCGCTCTGTGCGCAAACTCTCTCCATTGTGTTCTATGGGTTCCGAGCAGAGCCGAACATTCCGCTCCCTTATACTCAGAACTCCCATAGAACAGAATGGAGAATCAGTCGCTGTTGCACAAGACTCTCCATTGTGTTCTATGGGAGTTCCGAGCAGAGCCGAACATTCCGCTCCATTATACTCAGAATTCCCATAGAACAAAATGGAGAATCAGTCGCTCTTGCGCAAAACTCTCCATTGTGTTCTATGGGAGTTCCGAGCAGAGCCGAACATTCCGCTCCCTTATACTCAGAACTCCCCTAGAACAGAATGGAGAATCAGTCGCTGTTGCACAAGACTTTCCGTTCTATGGGAGTTCCGAGTAGAGCTGAACATTCCGCGCTGTTATACCCCCATAGAACAGAATGGAGAGTCGTGTGTCAGTGTGACTGGCTCACCACTCTGAAACAACACCTTTGGGGGTCCGTTCCCAAGATGGGTGCAAGTAATGGGTGGGACCTGGACCTCAGACTCTGATGACGCCAAAGTCTAGTCAGTTCTTTAACCAGAGGCGTAACTTGAAGCTCGGGGGCCCTAGTGCAAAAAGTGAAATGGACCCCCAAGCTACCATATGCCGATTACAATGCCGATACCTCCTTATGTGGCAGAAGGGCTTTTGGGCCCTTTCAGGCTGCAGGGCCCGGTAGTGACTGCTACCTCTGCACACCCTACAGCTACGCCCCTGTTTTTAACCCCTTAAAGGGGTTGTCTCACTACATTGATTCATCTTACCTCAGTCCTGTTTTCTTGGTTTCAATTTGCATTCAGGGGTGTATTTACTGGCTTCTGCTAGGCTGCAGTAGAAGCCAGGTCTGTAGCTATAGCAACCAGTGCTGGCAGCCTATCAGGAGAGATCAAACAGGTCTGTAGCTATAGCAACCAGTGCTGGCAGCCTATCATGAGAGATTGAACAGGTCTGTAGCTATAGCAACCAGTGCTGACAGCCTATCAGGAGAGATTGAACAGGTCTGTAGCTATAGCAACCAGTTCTGACAGCCTATCAGGAGAGATTGAACAGATCTGTAGCTATAGCAACCAGGGCTGGCAGCCTATCAGAAGACCAAACAGGTCTTAGCTATAGCAACCAGTGCGGGCACCTATCAGGAGAGGACCAAAGAGGTCTGTAGCTATGAAACCAGTGCTAGCAGCCATCCTTATTTATGTGGCAGAAGGGCTTTTGGGCCCTTTCAGGCTGCAGGGCCCGGTAGTGACTGCTACCTCTGCACACCCTACAGCTATGCCCCTGTTTTTAACCCCTTAAAGGGGTTGTCTCACTACATTGATTCATCTTACCTCAGTCCTGTTTTCTTGGTTTCAATTTGCATTCAGGGGTGTGTTTACTGGCTTCTACTAGGCTGCAGTAGAAGCCAGGTCTGTAGCTATAGCAACCAGTGCTGGCAGCCTATCAGGAGAGATCAAACAGGTCTGTAGCTATAGCAACCAGTGCTGGCAGCCAAACATGAGAGATTGAACAGGTCTGTAGCTATAGCAACCAGTGCTGACAGCCTATCAGGAGAGATTGAACAGGTCTGTAGCTATAGCAACCAGTTCTGACAGCCTATCAGGAGAGATTGAACAGGCCTGTAGCTATAGCAACCAGTGCTGGCAGTCTATCAGGAGAGACCAAACAGGTCTGTAGCTATAGCAACCAGTGCTGGCAGCCTATCAGGAGAGACCAAAGAGGTCTGTAGCTATAGAAACCAGTGCTAGCAGCCTCCTTATGTGGCAGGAGGGCTATTGGGCCCTTTCAGGCTGCAGGGCCCGGTAGTGACTGCTACCTCTGCACCCCCTACAGCTACGCCCCTGTCTTTAACCCCTTAAAGGGGTTGTCTCACTACATCGATTCATCTTACCTCAGTCCTGTTTTCTTGGTTTCAATTTGAATTCAGGGGCGTGTTTACTGGCTTCTACTAGGCTGCAGTGGATTCACTATTTAGAATCTGCCAAAAATCTGACTATAACCAGTGCCTCGCAGACACTGGTTATAGTGCTGTCCTCTACACAGCATACATTTTTCCCGTCAGTTTTGAAATCTGCCGGATTTTAAAACATGCAGGGCGACATGTATGAACGGGGCGGAGCCACATACCTGACATGTTTGCAGCCCGATATCAGGAGCAGCCCCGTTCACTACATTTTTTCATATGCCGCACGCCAGTATCAAGCGCATTGCAGAGCACCCGCGGCACTTTGTAATGCACTTGATTTTGGGGGGGTGTGCGGGAGGCGGAGCGCACTAGAACTGTACCGAAGCTACATATTTATAGCTTTGTTACGGCATTTCTAGGCGCATTACTGCTGGAACAGGTAGAGCACTTTCAAAGTAGTATACCTGAGCCAGAAATATCGCCCTAGCGCTGGAATGATTTATGACCCGCTATAGAGTGGGTTCATATATCAGGTGCATTCTATGCCATTATTATGAATATGAAATTTAATGCAAATTTCATGCATATCGCCCGCTGTATCTTCCATCAGATCCCCGTACATTCAATGTACTGGGTCGCCAGAAAATCCAAAAACCGGCCGAGATTTTTAGCGCAAAACTGCATAAAAAAAGTGGTAAGGCGATGATAAAATGGCGTTGGACTTTGGACATCCTTACTGTGACACCACTTGCCTAACCACTGCTCATGGAAGTGGGATCCCAAATGGCAGGGGCCTCTCTCAACAAGATATTCACCTCTGTGGTCCTGTTCAGGAATGAGGGACATGACTGAGTTTAAGGTGGTGATGTGGGATGTGCAGAAAAATAAGCCCGACCCTCCTCATCACTAATGCAACTTAAAGGGGTGTTCCCAACATGCACTTTGATATCATATCGATAGAATCTACCATCAAAGTCTGATATTTGTACCTCTTACCGAACCCAAACCTGTCTCAGGAACGCGCCCCCAAAAGTTTTGGCTCAGAATGGAGAGGTGGTCACGCATGTACACGACTCTCCATTCTGTTCTTTGGGAACTCCTAGTACAGCAAATCTAAAGCACAACAATAGAAACAACCAACCTGTCTGAGAAAAGATAACCACTGTGAAAGGGATGTTCCTACGAAGCCAAAGGCGGATTGTAGCAAGCTACCAGCCTGCCTCAGGGAATGGGGGACAGTCGCGCTTGCGCAGCTCTCCACCATTCATTTCTATGGGAGTTCTGAATATTGCTGAACGCACTGCTCACCTGTACTCAGAACTCATATTGGACAGAATGGAGAGTCGTGCGCATGCGTGACCGTCTCTCTGTTCTGGAGAGACTTCCGGGGGCCTGTTACCCAGATAGGTGCAGGTTCTGGAGATGGGGGCAGCGGCTATGACTGCTATAACTGCACATCCCTTTTCTTACATTTACAGCTATTTTTTGTTTTTTGGTGATTTCTGGAGAGGTAATTTGATTTTATTTGTACCTTTAATTATACATTATACATAGTGACATGCAGGGGTGCCAATAGGGCAGTACGGGCAGTACTCCTGTCAGGGGCCCTAATCAAAAAATGGCCCATTGATATGTTAAAAAATAAGAACTAGTAATGGGTGGGGGCCCCAATTGATTTGGCTGTATGGGGCCCTGAAAAGGTTAATAGATGACTGATGGCAGCCCTGGTAAAATGTCCCAACCCAAGTTATTATTGCTGTAGATCTCTACGAATTACTAATATGAAGGGGCAGAAGTTGCTTTGCTGAATGCTTTCCCCCTCTTCTTCTCTCAGACAGCCAAGGGCGCGGTGTCTCATAGACTTTCCATGACGCCATGCGAGAATAGTCGAGCAGAAATGAATGGGCACCGTGCTGAGCAGAGCACGTCTGTCTCTTCATTTGGGACCTACACCAATCAGAACTTTGGACAAGAGCTTCTGCCCCTTCATTTTAATGACCAGGGAGGGGGGGTCTTAGTACCTGGACCCCCACCGGTAAAAACTTGTGACATGTCACTATGATACGAGGATTGTAAGATGATAGGAGCTGAGCCCTGTAAGCTTACATTGGGTGTGGTAACTGTCATTGGAACAACATGCGGCTGGCAGTTATCGGATGCCTGTGGGCAGCTTCCGGCTGTAATTACATCCTGTTTCCAAACTCTATAATGGTTATTTCTAAAAGAGCACAAATAATATTTAGGAGTAGAAGAGCTACAGACTGGTGCACCACATGTTCCTCTTTTACACTTTGCTGCTATCTTTATGTTTGTGGGTATAGTCTGGCACACATTCCGCACATCCTATCAATTACAAGGGTGTTCCCACCATAGAGGTTAGTGGCATGTCGATAGGATATGCCCAGTGTTGGGCGAAGGTGCCTAAAGACCACTAGTGGAACCTCATTCTGGGGGCCAACAATGATATTTCATTCTGGGGACCCACCAGTGGAGTTCATTCTGGGAACCACTGGTGGAATTTCATTCTGAGAGAGTCCAACCAATAGCTACTGCACATGAGTCTTAGGCCTCGTTCACACGGCTTATTCTAGGACTGATTGGAGCTGTACTGCGCGCCGTATTTGCGCTGCAGTACGGCTCCAATCCGTCCCAGTCATTACGGTAATCCACAGTTCTCTATGAGAACTGTGGATTCTGTCTCTCCCCCCCGCTCGGCGAATACGCTGAGGGGGTAGAAAGTGACATGCACATTATTTACGACGTGTACGTGCCGTGTATTATGAATGTCTATGGGGCCGGCGAGCTGCCGGCACCCCGCCCCGCCCCGCTGCACACGGCTTATACTGGGACGTATCTCGCCCCGTATTTTGCGGCGTACTGCGCTAAATACGGGGCGAGATACGTCCCAGTCATTACGGTAATCCACAGTTCTCATAGAGAACTATGGATTACGTCTCCTCTCCCCGCTCGGACAATACGGCGAGCGGGGAGATAAGTGACATGTCAATTACTAGCGGCAAATATGCAATAAATGAATGTCTAGGGGCGGCCACCCCGATTCCGCTCCCGAGCACACGGCGTAATTGCAGGTGAAATACGTCCCCGCAATTACATCGTGTGAATATAGCCTTAGGCTACAGCCACCCGGCAGAGGACAAAATACTTGTCGGATTCTAATCAGTGTGTTCCTACTTTTAAAGGGAACCTGTCACATAGGTTACCCCCCCTTCTTGCTGAGGGCAGCACAAGCCAGTGTCAGACCTGCTGTTTCCAGCGCTGTGTCCCTTATTCTGTAAGATGCTGCAGTTTTAGAGCATTTACTGCACAAATCTTATTCATGAGCTGGTGTTAGCCACGCCCACCAAAGGCTAGCCCCGCCCCCTGACAGTTATACACCTGTTTCTGTCTATTCAAAATAATAGGTTTATCTGTTGAGGTGGGCGTGGCTAGCCTCGGATGGGCGAGGTTTGAATAAAACTGACTCTTTATATGACTCTTTTCTGGCTGAAAACTGCAGATTTGAGCATTAAATACTCTAAAACTCCAGCATCTTACAGAATAAGGGACACAGCGCTGGAAACATCAGGTCTGACACTACCTTGTTCTTCCCTTAGCAAGGGGGGCATAATCTATGTGACAGGTTCCCTTTAATATTATTACTATATTATATACAGTTGAAACCATAGCTTCTATCCACTATATATATAAAGCCCCATCTGTAGGTTCTTCTCACTCTCTGACATGAAATCAGAATAAACCTTCCCCGTATTAGGTCAATTAGGAAGCAAAATTATTTATATTTGCCAAATGCCCGAATAATGAGAGAGAATTTTTTGAGGCATTTTTATTACTTTCTGCAAAGTCAAAAGTTTCCATACATTTTCTTAGTTTTGCCCTTAAACTGTAGGACTTGGGTCAAACATTTGGGATAGTAAACATATCCTCTGCACACCGTATTTCATTGTTGAAAAGAGGTATATAATTTATTAACAAGAGGTATGGATCAACATAATTCACTCAATCGAAAACCATACTCGATAGATGTTTTACATACTGTAGGTCATATGTAAGGTGTAAAGGAACCAAGATGTCAGTGAAATACAATGTTTCGGCAATTGCCTTTATCAAGTGACATCTATGGTGAGGAGAAGATGATAATGGGTATGTAATAGCAAAATAGTAAGAGGCTAGAATATGCTGTATGTGCGGCTAATATTGCTAAAGGATCCTTGGTACTCAGGTCAAAAGAAGGTATGAAGCCATGGAGAGGTGGGAGTCATTTGGGATATTCTTCCACAAGCTTCTCACAATAGTTAGTAGGAATTTTGGCCCTTTCCTCCTGACAGAACTGGTGTAACTGAGCCATGTTTGTAGGTCGTCTTGCTCGCAACCGGCCTTTTCAGCTCTGGGCCATAAATTTCAATAGGATTTTAGATCAGGGCTTTGTGATGGCCAGTTCAAAACATTGACTTTTCTTCTCCTTAAGCCACTTTTGTAACCGATTTTTTGGCAGTAAGCTTCGGGTCATTGTCCATTTGGAAGACTCATTTCCATCCCAAACTTTAACTTCCTGGCTGATGTCTTGAGAAAGTTGCTTCAGTATTGCCAAATTAATCTTCTTTCCTCATGATGCCATCTAATTTTGTGAAGTGCACCAGTCCCTCCTGCACAAAACAACCCCAGAACAGATTTCTCCCAAAACCCCCCTATTTCACAGTTGGGATGGTGTTTTTTTCAGGCTTCCAAGCTTCTCCCTTTTCCCCCCAAATGTAACGATGGTCATTTTAGCCAAACAGTTAAATTTTAGTTCCGTCAGACCACAGGACGTGTCTCCAGAAATGTAGGTCTTTGTGCCAGTGTGCATTTGCAAACATTAATCTGGCTTTTATATGCTTCTTTTGGAATAATGGCTTCTTCCTGGCAGAGTGGCCTTTCAGCCCATGTTGATATAGTACTCGTTTCACTGTGGATAATGACACAATCTTACCAGCTTCCGCCAGCATCTTCACAAGGTCTTTTGCTTTGGGTTAATATGCACATGTCAGTCCAAAGCACGTTTATCTCTGAGACACAGAACCTGTCTTCTTCCTGAGTGGTATGAGGCTGGACATTCCCATCTTGTTTGTACTTGTGTATAATTGTTTGTACAGATGAACAGAGTATGGAAACTTCTGACTTTGTAGAAAGTAATAAAAATGCCTTAAAAATTCTCCCTCTCATTATTCTGGCATTTGGCAAATAGAAATAATTTTGGTTCCTAATTGACCTAAAACGGGGAAGGTTTATTCTGATTTCATGTCAGACAATGAGAAAAACCTGCAGATAGGGCTTTATATAGTGCATGTAATCTTCTGGTTTCAACCGTATGTGGTATTGCTCTGTGCTTGGCTTCCTACAGCTTGTGTGTATTGTGGCTGCTGAGAATGAATCTTATTCTCCTGAACAATAGCATACATTGTGGTTTTCCAGCTGTTGTGAAATGACCACGTTGCCTTTTTGCTGCCAGGGAATGCTGGGAGTTGTAGTTTTGTTATAGATGCAAAGTCGTAGATTGGAAACTACTAAAAGCATAAAAGACAAAATTATTGGAATAAAACCTGAGCTGAATAAATCTGCATCTTCAATGTTATTATAAAACATTCTAAATTTTACTTTTTTTTTTTAACGTTATTTTTATTAGTGTTTTCAGATTAATAGATACAAACAAACAATACCCCCAACATGGAGGCACAACAAAGGGAAATCAGGAAGGGGGGGGATGGGAGGGGAATGCCGGGGAAACGGTGGGTACGAGGGAAATTAGAAATGCACTTACAATCTGTAAATCTGAACAGAAACTACAATTGTCTGGCATAAAATAACATGCCATGCTGAGCAGATTATAAACAAAATAACTATTTAAAAATGTTATAAATCGAACATAAGCACGTCACCCGATATAAAAATGCCGGTAGAGTCCTCCCTGAATCTTTGGCTCATAAAAATACAGGAAAGCTTAATTACTGATAATAAGCCTAGGCCCTTTTGGGAAAAAGCAGGGATTTTATGTTGTAAATTTTACAAAATAACCATAAGAACCAATAAAATTCATAGGCTTTAAAATGTCCCCCAATATGCAGGTTAATGGCAGTTTTAATGTCCCATTAAATTAGTGCATAATTGCTTGAAATAATTAAAGAAGTCATAATGTACCATAGGCTTTTTGGTAATAGGCACTATATGTCCCCCATATATTAAAATGTATATTAAGAACAAGGTAGTATTAAAGGCATGATATATGTAATCACTAGAAGGATATAGGTGGCTTATAGGCAGTTACTACAGGTATAGGTAGTATTAGGCACATATAGAGAGTACTTAAAACGCAGTACAGGGTAGGCTTGTTGCTCTGTGTTAACTCAGGCATACTATAGGACCTTATATAAGTACTAGGCAGGTATAGGGCAGTATAGTAAGGTATACGTAGGCTTATAGCAGTACTACTGGGATATGAGTGCATAAAGGCAAGGGTACATAGGGTATGAAGGATATAGTAGGCTTTGCATAAATTACAGGAGTATATAAGTGCATGAATAATCTTTGCTGGTATAAGGTAGGCTTATAGGCAGTACTACAGGGATGGCGTACTAGGCAGGTATAGGTAGGCTTAAGGCAGTACTAGGCAGGATGTAGGCTATAGGCATACTAGAAGGTTAGAGGGGAGGCAACGTTTTTAAAAAAAAAAAAAACACTTACCTGGCTCCCCCCCTGCTCCCTCTCCCTCACTGGCCGGCCCCCCCCGTTCGGGCCCCCGCGCCTCTTCCCGCACAGGCGGGTGACTATCCCGCCTGACACACGCTGCCTGGCCGGGGAGCTCCGGCGCCGCAGTTTTTCGGCCCCCCCAGTCCAATGCGGGCACG
This sequence comes from Phyllomedusa bahiana, assembly GCA_025379985.1. Lineage (NCBI taxonomy): Eukaryota > Metazoa > Chordata > Amphibia > Anura > Hylidae > Phyllomedusa > Phyllomedusa bahiana. The sequence continues at coordinate 15,942 of JAODAL010042868.1, forward strand.
GGGCGCTCGCTCTGTGCCCCGCAGTGGTATCTCTTTACCTGTATGCGCTCCCAGAGGATCCACAGGGGAAGAGTGAGGAAGTGCCCGGCCCGCTCAGCGCCCGGGCACTGTCAGTGTACCACCCTTCAGTTTTAATGCGCTCCCCCGAGGACCCATTAATGAAGGTCCCTTTCAGCACTCGGGCCCCCCTGCAGCGCCTGAGTGCCGCAGTGACTCAGTATAAACCGAGGGAGGGTTTTTTTTAGGGAATTTTTTGTGCTGAAAAAATCGGTTATACTCGAGTATATACGGTAGTTCAAACTGTTCAGAACCCAAAATCAAGGGAATGTCAAATCAACATAAAAACAAAAATCCCGGAATAAAGCAGTTCCTCCCCTTGGAAACAATTGGCTTCAAAAATGCCTTTTTATACAGAATAGCTGTCAATCACTGATAACTCCGCCTACCGGACCCTTAAACCCAGAATAAGCAGGGATTTTAATGAATATGATACAAATTTTACTAAATTTTTACCCAAAGAACAATATATCAATCTGCCCAGCTCCTCTTGCCCTATAAGATGCCGACCACAGATTACATTGCAGGTTCAATGTGATAGGTTCCCTTTAAAAAAGGTTTACATTATATATTAAAGTGCATCAATGACGTACGTACTTGAAGAATGCACACATTACACATTGAAGTCCATACATGAAGTGCATTAGGCATTAATGTGCATAAATGAAGTGCATATATAGAGAAGTGCAAACACGAGGTGCACATATATTAAAATCCATAAATTAAGAACAAGCGCATTATTTAAAGAGGTGCATAAATTTTATGTAATACACTAGTAAAACTGGAAAAGTAGCTGTGGATTTTCTTTATGCAGTTCCTACAAGTGTACATGTATATATATATACAAACACTATTCAGAGAGGTCACATTTCCAAATCCCAAGTACAGGGGTTTAGAGCTTGCTTGCTCTGTGTCACAAATCCTCATGGACATTTAAACTACAAATGAACCATTTAATCAATACGGACAATGGATTTTGTGCAAGGAAGCACTCTGTTAGGGCCACATATGTATTAAAGTGTATACGTGAGGAGCTTTAGCACTATACTGTATATTGAAGTGCATAAACGAAGTGCGTACATGAGGGGTATGTGTTTTAAAAGACATAAGAGCTTTTGCATAATATGTTGACTTGCATATATACTGTATTAAAGTGCATAAATTAAGATCTTCTGCACTATGTGTGCATAAATCATTTGCATGTATATTAAAATGTATAAATTAGGAATTTTTGCATAAGACATTGAAGTCTTTACATGCAGTGTATATATACTGTGTATATATATATATATATATATATATATATATATATATATATATATATATATTTATTTTATAAGCAGAACAAAACGGATGGCAAACATGCACAGCAAAAACATAAACAAAATCCTGCTCGTCTGAGCGCTTACTAACAGAGGTGTAGTTCCCTCACTATCCCCTTGTTGGTCCTACACTGGCTTCCCCAGTGTGAACACCTCCAGCCCAGAAGGTAGACTGGAGGTACAGCCGACGCCCAGTCAGCTTACCTGCTGACCTTTTATACAGCCAGGAAAACCCGGAGTGGAGCCATGGGGAGTAAGCTCCCACCCTGCTCTATGCTTACTCCCAACCCAATGAAAGGCCGACCCAGGAATGGCTGGTAGCCGTACTAACGGATTAAATATAGGTCGACAGTTTGTACTGTCGACATCTATTTATCAACGGCCTTTCACGCCACCAAGGCTCCTTATCTTGGTGGCATGTATCCTGGACTCCCCTGACATATGTCCAGAACCTGGCTGGGATATATACTCCCTTGTAGACCTTCCCAGCTGCGGTCTTACAATATATATATATAATATGTGTGTGTTGAAAGTGTTGTGAGTGGACAAATGGCGGCATTGTGAACAATCGACCTGGAAACTACAGAGCATCATGCAACATTGATGTGAGAGGTGAACATCGGCTGCAGAGGTGCACAAGGGCGGCTGACACGTTACAGTACAGAAGCTCATCCCCAAAACGACCAAGGGGAAGACCAGATGTGTATCTAGCTCAAGAGCAAACTTTACCTAGAGTAGATAGATGTTACTGCACCTCTGCTAATCAAGTTGTATGTGCAGAAAATGCTTACATTTTCAGTATCGGAATTAGACCTGTGCTGAGCTCTGCAGTTTCTTTGGATATTACCTATTGGTCTTAATAATGTGACTACAGTGTGTATATTAAAACATAGAAATTAACAACTTTTGCATTATATTACTATGTATTGAAGCCCATACATGTAGTGCACACACACACACACACACACACACACACACACACACAACACACACACACACTATATCTACATATATGCAGGCTGCAGGGTCCTAAACACAGGTCGGGCCTTGTGTTTCTGGGTAGCTGGGTTCACACGACATTTTTCGCGCCTCATTGTGAACTGTGGATGTTTTTTTACAGAGAAAAACCTTCTGTTCCTGTCACTAATTTTCTGCACATACCCACACAGATCCCGTCCATCTCCTCAGCAGTCACTGTACAGTAAAAATCACAAATGACAAATTTACTTTTTCAGAACTTCTCACCTTCATATGACAATACCCCTAAACAGTCACCAAATAATCCACCGATTCATGGATCAAATCTTCCAGACAAGTGATTTTGAATAAAAACACTCCTACAAAACAAAGACACAAAAATATTACTACTTAAGGCTCAAATATTCCTGCCAGACCCTGACCGAACGCGACCCCCACATGTGACTATCAGCTGTACACAGGCTCTGATTACATATACCACCGCCATACAGGGACCATATAGTGGTAGATACTAGTTGTATGTAGACTCTGCAGACATATAAGTCATTACCCTGCTGTTACATTTAGTGACTCACCGGAGACGTCTTTTCTGATCAGCGTCGTTCACTTTCCCTTTTCTTCTCCATCCGGTTCACACCTTCATGCTGATTGCTCCCGGCCAATACTCGTCCCTGAGGATTTGGACACAAATATCTTAGAATCCTCACATTTCCAGCAACTCCTTAATTTTAGGTATAGCAGTCCCCTCAGTTAGGTATATAGGGGCACTGAAGCAGTATATGGGGCCACAGGCAGGTATATGGGGCCACAGGCAGGTATATGGGGGCCACAGGCAGGTATATGGGGGCACTGAGGCAGAATATAGGGGCACTGAGGCAGTATATAGGAGCACTGAGGCAGGTATATAAGAGCACTGAGGCAGGTATATAGGGGCCACAGGCAGGTATAGGGGGGCACAGGCAGGTATAGGGGGGCACAGGCAGTATATGGGGCCACAGGCAGGTATATAGGGTCATTGAGGCAGTATATGGGGCCACAGGCAGTATATGGGGGCACTGAGGCAGTATATAGGGGCCACAGGCAGGTATATGGGGCCAAAGGCAGTATATAGGGGGCACAGGCAGTATATGGGGCCACAGGCAGGTATATAGGGTCATTGAGGCAGTATATGGGGCACTGAGGCAGTATATGAGGGCCACAAGCAGGTATATAAGGGCACTGAGGCAGTATATGGGGGCAAAGAGGCAGTATATGGGGGCCAGAGGCAGTATATTGGGGCAACAGGCAGGTATATTGGGGCACAGGCATCATATGGGGGCCACTGCAGGGATATGGGGCCACAGGCAGGGATATAGGGGGCACAGGCAGGGATATGGGGGCACTGGCAGGGATATGGGGCACAGGCAGATATGGGGGTCCCAGCAGCATATGGGGGCACAGGCAGGCATAATGGGGCACAGGCAGTATATGGGGGCCACAGACATGGATATGGGGGTCACAGGCAGGCAGTATATAAGATGGCCACAGGCAGTATATAGGTGGCACATGAAGAGCAGGTAAACGCTATAAAAATAACAACATTAATACTCACCTTAACTCCCCGGCGAGCGCGCTCCATCCTCTTCAGCCCGCGCTCCTCTGGCAGCTCCTCGGGCGCACGGCCTATGATGCGCTGTGCGCCCGAGGACAGGCAGCGTCGCGATGATATGATGTCATCGCGATGCTGCCGGCTGAGGCGCACGGGGCCGCGCCGGATCCTCAGCGCTGTGAGGACCCGGCAGCTTCGCGGTGTAGGACCTGCGGGTCCGACACTGTCTGCGGGGCAGGGAGCGCTCGCTCTCTGCCCCGCAGAAGCCCTCAGCTGTGTGTGCGTCCAGCGGACGCACATGCAGCTGAAGAGCCAGTCGGTGCTCCAGGCCCAGCGCAGAGGCCTGGAGCCCGGGAGACTCGGGGCACAGGGGGTTTTATTCGGGGCCCGAGCCCTGAATAAAACAGCCTAGCGACGCCCCTGCATATATGTATATAAATTTACATGAACTTAAGTGGTATTTTCAACACATTGATTAGCTTTAAACATGAAGGCAAAGGTGTAGAAAGGTTATTACCAAATACATTGCTGTTCTGATTTAGTTTAATATCAGAGTTAGGTCAGTTCTTATTTCCTGCTTATGTACACAAACTTCCCCAGATTACCTTTTGCTCTAGCAGTGGTCATGATAGTGACATCACTCCTTGCTGTGTCTTATCAGCAGCACAGGAGTTTGTTTATGTTTCTGACTGACAAATTGTATCTCTTAAGAGCATTGTAGCCTCCTACCCTGCTGTTTAGACCTATCACCAACGTCCCTCTAAGAGGCTCGGCTAGGAATATCAGAGCTGAAATGTCAGTCACTGCTGTAGAAACGATATAAAAAGTGAAAAGATAAGAAAACGCTCACCAGAGGAACTCCATCATTGGCGATCTGCACCCTCCTCGTAATTCGCAGTGTCACGGACTGAACAGCCGGCTGTAGCTGCTCCAAACAGGAAACCAATGAGCTTAATCAATGAAGTTTATCCAGCACTTGCGTCAGGAGGAATCCAGCCGTAGTTTAGAAAAGAACGCACATTTATTGAAAAAACGTGTATAAAAACACACTCTATAAAAACAATTGCATAATGGTCAACGCGTTTCAGGCCTGTAGACTCTGGCCCTTAATCATGACATACTGAATGCATTACCTAAACTTTCTTTTATACATTTACCCTCTGACAATCAAGCAGAAAACCTGATAATTAACCCTATATATGAAAGTGCACAACATTAACTGTTTGTTTTCCATAAGTCAACATAGAAATCTGAATATAAGTTTACATATCAATATTGAATAACCAGAATATAATAATTTCAATGAACATGAAATATTCAATATATATATAGAAGATCGGACCTAAAATTTAGACCTTTCGGATATCTAGTATCTAAATTTAATATCCAAAACGCTTCTCTATTGTTGAGGCATTTTTTTCTATCACCTCCTCTAGATGGTTTATTAACCTGCTCTATGGCTCTAACCCTGAGAGAATCTAATTTACCTTCATGTACTTCCCTGAAATGCTTAGAGGCTCCCGATATTTTTCGCAGACTAGTGTGTGTAATATCATAGAGATGCTCACGTATTCTCACATGGAGACTTCTTGTAGTACATCCTATATATTGGAGTTTACATGTTTCACACCATATCATGTATACCACAAAATGACTGTGGCAATTCATGAATTGGGATATGGTAAACGTTTTTTGAGTGACAAATGATGAAAAGTTATTACTCTTTACCATAAATTTCATGCTTCCCACCATCGTTGGCAAACATTTTTGTCACATGGTGGGAAGAAAAGTACATTTATTCAATTGAAAATCCCTTTGCTGATATATTTTGGTATGGGCGTTATATAGACGATACCCTGCTAATTTGGCAGGGGTCGTCTATATCCATACAGAAGTTTGTAGATTATATAAACTGCAATAATGAGAATCTCGCTTTCACTCATCCAGAGAGAAAAATAAAAAATGCACCAACCTTACAAGCATACTGCACTGATATAACAGCCTGTGGAGGTGGGCGGGGTGCAAGAGACCAAAATGGAGGCATCCATTCCTCGCTATATAAATTAAAAGCAATATATGCCAAATGCAACGTATAGTTCTGCACAAAAAAAACATTTCTGAAAACACAATGTGAACCTGGGTGCCACTGGCAGGGTTGGGGCAAAAAAAATATATATATAATATATTATATATATAATAAATAGAAAATAGCAGCACATCCAAAAAACCACACGAAAGATTATAGAAGAAGGGTGCCAGCAGCAAAAGCCTCCGATACAAGAAGCTCCAAAACACAGAGTAAAAAAAGTCCACGGCACTCCAAAATGTATTCAAGCAATAAGATCGTTTATTCCTCCATGCTCAAAAGAGCGACGTTTCAGCTCCCTCACAGAGCCTTTGTCAAGCATTATTATTGCTTGAATACATTTTGGAGTGCGGGGACTTTTTTTACTCTATATATATATATATATATATATATATATATATATATATATATAAACGCATTCCAATACCAGCTGATGGTGTGAGAGCCATGACACCAAATTTAACAAATCTGCTTCCCATTCACACCTGAGACCTTGCAACACTTATGAGTCACATGACACTGTGGAGGGGAAATGGTAAATTGGGCACAATTTGTCCATTTTCACTTTAGACATTGATGAGTGTGGTGAGTTATTTTGAGGGCACACCAAATTTACCCTGTTAGGGTATATCCACACGGTGTAATTGCAGTGCGCACTGTATGCCGGGTGTTTTGGAAGTTGCATACTTCCAAAGCACGAGGGGATGGGGGCCAGCCGGCTCCATACATATGCATTGTCAGCGGTGGGAACAATTGACATGTCAATTCTCTCCCCGGGCGTATGATACGATCGTATCATACGCCCGGGGAGATGACACATAATTCATAGCTCTCTATAAGAGCTGTGAATTACTGTAATTGCGGCGCGTATTTTGCCGCATATAAAGCGCAATACGGGTGGAAATGCGTGCGAAAATACACGTCAAAATAAGCCGTGTGAACATACCCTTATACAAACTGTACACTAACTACTTTACATTGTATCAAAGTGTCACATCTTCTGTGTTGTCCCATGAAAAGATATAATGCAATATTTACAAAAATGTAAGGGGTGTACTAACTTTTGTGAAATACTGTACAAATTTAATTGGAGCAACTAATGATGTATAAGTCTCCACACACCCATGTGGTACCTCTCCCTAACTTTTTGCAGATCCAGACGAAGTGCAATGGAGGGCGACATGTATGTATGGGGCTGTGCCAGTATTCTCGATGTGTGTGCAGGCGTACTCCAAAATTAGGCACATTCTTGGGCGCCCGCAGCACTTTGTAATGCGCCTCAGATCGAGGGTGTTCTGGGGAAGTGTAACACCACAACCGTATGATTCTACACATGTATGACGGGAGGACGGCAAAACTAGGTGCAGAACATTTAGAACAGGCAGACAAAGTTACAAGTGGTTTACCTGAGCCCGATTTGTCATTTTGGAGGTAGAAAGCGCTAAATCTATGACCCGCAGTACAACAGGTTAATAGATTCAGGCGCATTCTGTGCTACTAATGCGCGCAAAAAAATGGTGCCTGGGCGCTAAAATACATACATGTCGCCTTAAATGTCTAACAACTTGTACAGAGGGAGAGAGGATCCTGCCTGCAAAGGCTTACAAACAAGGAAGAAAGAAAGAGACAGAAGGTGAGGGGCAGATGGATTTGTGGGGGGTGTAGTGGCAGCAGGGTTATTGTAGATTATAGCCAATCCTGAAGAGATGGGTTTTCAGGTTGCTTTTTAAACTAGTAAAAGTGGAGGAGAGTCTGATGTGTTGGGGCAGTGAGTTCCAGAGTGTGGGTGAAGCGCGAGAGAAGTCTTGGAGCCAGTTGTGTGAGGAGCTGATTAGAGGAGAGCAGAGGAGAAGGTCCTGTGAGGAGCGGAGATTGCGGAGGGGAGGTATTTGGAATTAGGCAGAGATGTAATGGAGGGGAGAGGGTATGGAGAGGCCTTGTAGGTCAGGTTAGCAACTTGAAAAGGTCGTGGGCAATGGGAAGCCAGTGAAGGGATTGGCAGAGGGGAGAGGCAGCGGAGTAGCGAGGAGAGAGGTGGATAAGATGAGCACGGAAGTTGAGGATGGTTTGAAGGGGAGCAAGAGTGCTGGATGGGAGGCCGAAAAGAAGGGTGTTACAGTTGTTCTTGGGGGGAGATGATAAGGGAATGGACAAACATTTTTGTAGCATCAAAGAAAAGGAATGAGCGTATTTGAGAGATATTTTTCAGGTGGAGGCCTCAGGCAGAGGTGAGGGCTTGGATGTGGATTGGAAGACAGAGGAGTCAAATGTTATCCCCAAGGCAGCAGACTTGCAGGACTGGTAAAAGTGTAGAGTCATTGACTGTGACAGATGGATCAGGTGAAGGGGGATAGAGTGTTATGGAGAAAAGATGAGTAATTCAATTTTCTCCACGTTTAATGGAGGTGTAGTGTTGGGTGTCATACAAGTGGTACTGAAAGCCATGTGATGCTATGAGCTGACCCAGGCCATGAGTGTAGATAGAAAAGAGAAGGGGAAACCCGGGTTGGCCCTTGAGGGCCCGACAGATAAAAAGGGGGAGGGGGAGAGGTGGTGCAATAGTGGAGACAGTGAATTTTTCCGATCGGGGGGAGGGAGAGTCGGGAAAAGGGGCCCAAATCCTGATGCCCATTGATGGGGGATTTGTGCAGGAGGGATTGGAAAGTGCAAAGTATAGAAGGGTCTTAGAGGAAAAGTAGAAGAGTATTGGCGTGAGGCTTTTGCAGTTAAAGGGATTGCGAGAGTTGTTAAAGCTCATTTGTGTGTTGGTGCATGGTTAAAAATAGAAGGAAAGGTTCATACTTACTTCCCGTTCAGCCACGGCGCCCGTCTCCTGCTTCTTTACAGAAGTTTCTCTAGTTATCTTCCACCTCTCTTTGCTCTAGCATCCCCATGGGATAGTGACGCATCCTGCTGTGTCTTATCGACACAGGGCCTTGTTTAATTTTTGACTGACAAATCTTAAGCCTTGTCCTCTGCTCTTAAAACCCCTCCATCATCAAAGTCCCCTTTAAAAGGTCAGTAGAAAGCAGAGCTGGAATGACAGTCACTGAAATAGAATTACCCACAGTCCGAGCAGAAAGTGGGAGCCCGAAGTTGGTTGTAAAGCTTAGGCTCTGTGAAACATTATGGTGAGAAAACCACTTCAAATAATAATAAGGATTATGGCATCAAAGCAGCATTTTCTGTCTCCTCTTTCACCTACTTGCAGCTTTGTAAATAACCTACAGATATTTGAGAAATGCAACAGGAGAGATTTATCAAAGTGCTTTCCAGGTATGCATGTCCCTACACTGTCAACACTAATTGAAAATGTCAGACTGAATAGCGGTACACCTGTCTGACAAGGCAAATAGTGACATTCAGTTTCAGTTTATTCATACATTTTCAGGAGGAACAGCAGAGAAATGACACAAGACAGAGCTGTTAGATATGTGCTTCAGTATTGTTATTTAAGTGGTATTGTTGCTCAAACAGGTCCCTGTTCAATTCAACACAAGTTTGGCTGTACCTGTGAAAAATTCATCCCGCACCAAAATTATTTCACATAACTTTAGGGTTAGGGGTTTGATTAGGGTTATTTCACCCCAACTATTGCCCAGGGAAATTTTTCCAAAAAATTTGATTCAAGCCAATAAAATCAAACAGGTAAAATTCAGGTTGAAATTTTGCCAAAATTTGATTCAGGCCAACACAATCAAAGAGCTAAAATTCAGGTTGAAATGTTGCCAAAATTTGATTCAAGCCAACACAAAAAATGGGGAAAAATTTAGGGTGAAATTTAGGGCCAAAATTTGATTTAGGCAAAACAATCGAAAAAAGCTAAAAATTTTGGGTTTAAAAATTTTCGAATATTTTTTAAGCCAACACAATCAAATAGGTAATATTCAGGATAAAATTTGATTCAGACCAACACAATCAAAGAGCTAAAATTCTGGTTGAAATTTTGCGAAAATTTGATTCAAGCCAACACAATCAAATAGGTAAAATTCAGGTCGAAATTTTGCCAAAATTTGATTCAGGCCAAGACAATCGAAGAGCTAAAAATTTAGGGTTGGATAGAGGGATCCAGGGAAAAAGCCAAGTCCCGGGTTCCGAGGGGGAGGGGGATTGTGCAGGAGGGTAGGTGACAGTGTCAAAGGAAGGAAGGTCTGAAAGGGGAAGGACGAGTGTGGGCAAGGGTTTAGCTTACTAGGTCGTTGGTCACTTGGTTGGGGCAGTTTCGGGGTGGTTGGGTGGGAAAAAGTTTGTTGTGTGGGTAAAGAAATTTGGGGGAAGGGGGTGAGGGAAGTTGGGGTGCAAAATAAAATTAATCCGACCAAAAAGTGAATGTAAAAATTTACGTTTATTTTAAGTCTTCATTCAAGTAAAAAAAAGTCCATCAGACATTTGTATTCCTTTTCAAAAATCTGCAAAAGCATATCAGGCAGGAAAACTCGACCCGCTCAATTCTGCAGCCGCATGTAGCTAGTGGAGGCAAGGACAGGGGGGCGTACCCTCCGCGGGGAAAGCACTTGGGGAAGACAAACTCCTCCTTTTTCAAGCAAGGGAGGGAAAGCTTTTACTTTATAGGAGATTTAATTTCTTTATTAAATTTATAATCCCCATAAAAAAAAATTAAAAACATCAATTTCAAAACTATTTTTCCTTTTTTTAAAAAATTTCATGTTAAGTTCTCATTTAGTCCCTTGGGTTGAGGATTAATTTAAAACCCAAACTTGCTTCCTCACAAAATTTTTTTCCTTTGGTGTACCCAAAAGGATGACCGTTCTAAAAAAAACCCATCGGAGTTTGCCTCCGTGGGTTCTCCTGAAAAGGGGGGGGACGGGGCAACCGAGCTTCCCCAAAGTTTTTTTGTCATTGTCATCATTTTTTGTTTTTTTTTTTGGAACGTGTAGGCTGAACGATGTTCTTTTTAATTCTGATTTTAACATTGGGGGTTGGGTCGCCCCCTTCCCCAAGCCAAAGGGTTAAAAAAGTTGCCCATTTTCTTTTGAAAATATGAACCTTTTTAATGTTTTTTTTGTGTCCTTTGTGGTATGGGTGATATATGAACCCCGGTATAATGCTGGAAATTTTGACAACTCATACACGGAAATGCCCCTTCTTTTTTTGTTGTTTATATCATAGCTTGTTTTTTATCCTTATGTCTGACTAATAAGCATTTTCCCCCAAGGTTTTTACCTTTTCGATAAATAAATCTCGGCGGTGTTTTAAACGTAACCGAAATTTGGGATCTGGACTTTTAGCGGCCAGTTTTTTTTTTAAAATATATTCGATATTTTTACTTTGACATCCAACTCATAAGAATGAGAATCTATCCATTGTTCTTCCCCTTTTTATTATTTGTAACAGCCATTCTATCCATGGAAAAAACATCTTCCCCCATAGTTCCAATTTAGTTCTATCATATCCTTTTGGGGAATTTTTTAACTATTTTTTCATCTGTTCAAAATATGTGTGTAGAGCAAAATAGTTACTCTGACAAACTGATTTTTGGTATCCCATTGAATATACAGGGGAGGGTGACTTGTTTTAAGAAAAAGTGTTTTTTTCCAAAGGGTTTTGGGAAATACAGTACGGTTTTTAATGCCCCCTTCTGTTTCTGTATTCAAGCCCAAATAATGAAAACATGTTCACTAATGGTAGCTAAAAACCCGGTTTAAAACGGATGCAAGAGTTAAAAGTCAATGAAATTATTAAGTGTTCCCCCAGTCCCCTTTCCCATAGAAACAGGAAATCACCACATATCTAACCCCACAATTCGACAGGTGGAGGGGAGCCTGATGGAAAGCAAGGGTTTTTTTCCAAAAAAACATCATATAGGCAGACCGGGGCAAAACCCCCCCGGGCCCCCCGGGCCCCGAGCTGTCGGATGCGGGGGGTTACCATCCCCAGGTCTGCTAATAGTGCCTGACGGCCCGCCCCGGCCGGGATTGCTGAGAGGCCGCCGCGGCGGGTTTTGTGAGAGGGCCGCCGCGGGGGGGGTATTGCTGAGAGGCCGCCCCCCCGGGCGCAGCGTATGTTACTTGGAATTTGGCGCGACGCGGTGAACACCCCTCCCCGCCGCTGCCTCTCCTGGGGCCCCATAATAATTTTGCGGGGGCCAGGAGCTGACGGGGAGCGTTCCCCGGGGCGGCGGCATGCGTCATCACTCACCAGCCCGGGAAGCTCCTCGGGTAAAAACGAGCGCGTGGCCGGGGAAGCAGGTAAGCCCAAAAGGGGAGTTTAGTGTTTGTTATTTTGGTAAAAAAACTATATACCTGCTGTGGAAAGCCCTATCTTATGCCTGCCTTGGGGGAAACCCCATCTATTACCTGCCTGTGGGAAGCCCCCATCTATATAGCCCGTGGGAAGCCCTATCTATATACCCGCCTGGGAAAGCCCTATCTATTGCCCGCCTTGGATGCCCCTGTTATATACCTCCTGTGGGAAGCAGCTATATACCTGCCTGTGGGGGAAGCAGCTTATTTTCCTGCTTGGGGGGAACACTAATACCCGCCTGTGGGAACCCCTATATACCCCCTGTGGGAAGCCATATCTATATACCCGATTGTGGGAAGCCCCATCTATATACCTGCTTGTGGGAAGCGTATATACCTGCCTGTGGGAACCCATCTATATACCCCGTTTTGGGAAGCCCCATTATATACCCGCCTGGGAAAAACCCGCTATATACTTGCCTGTGGATAGCTCTGTCTTATACCTGCTGTGGATAGCCCTGTCTATTCCTGCCCGTGGAAAGCCCTGTCTTATACCTGCCTGTGGAAAGCCCTGCTATAACCTGCCCGTGGGGAACCCTACCGCTTGGGGAAAACTAACTAGCTTTACCTGCCCCGTATGGAGCCGAACTACTATTACCGCATGTGTGGACTTTAAAATATATTCCTTTGCCTGTATGGAGCCCTAAATAGTATATACCTGCCTGTTTTGGAGCCTTAAATATACCGCCTGACGGGGTGCTATACTATTATAACCTGCTTAGGGGAGGTACCTATCTTATTCTGGGTGAGGGAGCTTTAAACCCATTTTATTCCTGCTGTGGGGGCTGTCCTACTATCTTTCCCCCCTGAGGGGAGCTGAACCTTCTATTTTACCTGCCTGTGGGGAGCTGTATTATTATATCCTGGTTGTGGGAGCGTATCTTTAAACCTGCCTGTGGGGAGCTGATCTATATCCCTCCGGGATTTGAGGGGAAACATCAACTACCTCCCTTATGAGGAGAGTGTATAACCTGCCTTACTGTGTCCCATGAGTAAGGCAGGTTTTATTGATACACCCCCCAGTAAGTTTCCACAAAAATATCACCCAAAAAACGATTTTTTCCCCCCGTTCACCCTATGTTTTTTTTGCCCGGCCTCCAAAAGGGATCGCATTTTTTCATGCGGCCCGATGGGAAAATTAATTGCCCCCCCCTATATAGGGGGTTAGCAAAACCCCGGTTTGCAGGGACCCCATAGAGTGCCTTGTTACTGTATAAAAAATTGTGCCCCAAAACCTAAAAAAGTTCTTAGTCAAAATTATGCCCAACAATACTTTAATAAGTTAATTTGCTGGTTATTAAGGCGCGTCCTCAATAGTGTTGTTCTCACTGTTCTATCCCTTCCCAAGTGGAATGTTTGTATATAAGATTTTATAAAATAATGTGACTAATAGGTAACACTTTACAATCCAATTTTTTTAAAATTTTTTTTAAAATTCTGTGGTATCTTGTAGAAAATTTGACCCCGTTTAACATTTTTTTTCAAATATGGTCCACAAAAATAGCATTTTTTCAAATATCGAGTTGCCCCTGGATATAGGTCGTCCCGGGGGAAAATTTTTTTGGTTAAGTAGGGGCCCTGGGGTGTTCATTATACAAAGAATTTTTTAATCGTTTACTTACCCTTTTCTGTGGCATCTCCAAAAAAATTCTTATCAATGTATTTAAAATTTTTTAGTTTGGGGGCCTATCAAATTTTTTTATTTCGATCTCTCCCACGTTTATAGTCCTCCTGTATAAGTGACTATTACCATTATAAAGGTTTTCTCCGCCCTTTGTCGGCTTTTTTTATGGTAATTGTTTTATCACTTTTTAACTCTTTCATTTTTCAAGGCGGAGCAACCGTTATAATGGATACTAGTCACTATATACAGGAGGCACATATACAACTGTCGGATGGATGTATATAAGAAATTGTAGAGACCCACTAAAAATTTAATTTTGATTAAAATATTTTGGAGGATGCCAAGAAAATGGCATATAAGGAACGATTAAAAAATTTTTTGTATAATGAACATCCCGGGTCCCATTTTTTACCTTGTACCAAAGGGTTACACAATCTGCCCCCAAATCCCCGGGTGACTTAGTCTCAGGGGTAAAATCGATATTTGAAAAAAATTGCTATTTTGTGGAAAAAAATTTTTTTGCAAAAAAAGTTTAAAAGGATCAACGTCTCTACAAGATCCCAAAAAATTGTTAAAAATTATAAAAAACTTGGATTGAAAGATTTTTCCTATTTTGTCACATTAGACATAAAGGGCACATGTATGAATCCGCGGGTCGAGGCCCCCGTTTTCCACCATTTTTCCCGGCGGAATCGGGGCCCTGATTTATGTCGCGGCCGGGCGGGCTCATACATATCATGTAAAGTCCCCGGCCTCCCCAAAGTGTGGGCGAAGTGGGGGGGAATGGGGTGTGCGGCGCGCGCCATGCTTCGCCGCCCCCAGGAAGTGCTTCAACATGGGGGTAAAAGTCCCCCCGCCTCGCCAGGGTGGGGTGCGGTGGGGGGATTAGGCCCCGGGCCGGGACTGCCCCGAGAATCTTTTTCCGATGCGAGACAGGCTGGAGCGGCGAGAAATCTTTCCCAGATGCGGTGGGAGTATAAAAAGCAAAAATCGCCTTTATAAAGGCGTTTACTTTTTTGGGGGTCAAAATCCTCCGTCCGAGGGAATGAAAGCAGGATGGATAGCAGAAGCGGATCGAAGACGCGACAGAAGTCTCGGCGCTCCCTCCGTGGCAGTAGTGTTTTCCCCCAAAAAAAAAACGCCTTTATAAAGGCGGAAAAACATTGTCAGAAAGGAGCTGAATGTCAAAATACATTCTTAAAAAATAAAATCCTTTCCAAACTCAGAAGGGCACTTATAAAGAAAATGATTTTGGGAATTCCCCAAAAATACAGAAATTTCAAATCCGAAACCATTTCTTTGGGTCGGCATAAAACCCCCCAATCAGAATAGGAGCGAAAAGTCCATTCTACCTTTTGGAGAAGTTTAGACCAACAGAATAGGAGCGACAAACCCCATTCTAGCCTATGGAGGAGTTGGACCAATCAAATCCCCGGCGGGACAGTTCAAAATACAGAAAAAGGGTTGCAAGAGCTGATTGCTGAGCTAGGGGGGGGCTGCCTAGCTGGGGCCAATCGAATAGGGCGACAAAGTCCCATTCTAGCCTATGGAGAAGTTTAGCCCAATCGAATAGGAGCGACAAACCCCATTCTACCCTATGGAGAAAAATGCCCAAATATATTAAAAGGGGGACAGTTCAAAATACAGAAAAAAGGGGAAAAAAACGAGTGATTGGTTGAAGCAGGGGGGTGTCCAGTTACCCAATAGAGCGGACTACTTTCTATAACTTCTAGGGGGAAAAGAAATTCTAGCGCACTCTGTGATTGGCTAATTTCAAAGAGCCCCCCTAATTTGGGACCAAGGGGGAGAGCAGCGACGCCCCTATGGATTTTGAAATGCAATCTGAAATCAAACTGTATATGGCCGAAATACTTTATAACACTACACAAGTTTTCAGATGGTATATAAAAGGAAATCCAAATTTTGTGGCTAACGAAAAAAAAAATTTAATTTCCCAAAAATCATGTTTTATTTTTTATTGTTTTTAGCCAAGGATCAAAGTATGGGGCATCGAAAATAAAGAAAAAAAAACATGATTTTAGGGAATTAATATTTTTTTTTCATTACCACATATTAGGATTCCTTTTAATACACATCGTAAACAACTTTGTTTGTTATAATGTGATTTGGGCCAAAAAAGTTTGTTTTTCAGATTGCATTACAAAACCCATAGGAGCGTCGCTCGCTCTCCCTTTGGTCCAAATTACGGGCCCCCTTTTAAATTAGCCAATACAAGCGCGCTCAGAATTTCTTTTCCCCATAGAAGTCATGAGAAAGTAATCGCGCTCTGATTGGCTAACTGGCGAGCCCCCCCTGCTTCAACCAATCGCTCGTTTTTTGCCTTTTTACTGTATTTTGAATGTCCCGCCTTTTGAATAGATTGGCATTTTTCTCCAAGGGGAGAATGGGCTTTGTCGCTCCTATTTGATTGGTCTAAAAATTCTCCTGGCTAGAATGGGGCTTTTTCGTCTATTTGATTGGTCAAATTCTCCCCCCTGGGTAGAATGGGGCATTGTCGCTTCCCATTTTGATTGGTTTTTATGCCGACCAAAGAGAATACTTAAACAATTTTTAAATTTCTGTATTTCCCCCGGCAAATTTTTCTTATGGAATTCCCTATGTGCGCCCGGGGCCCGACAAAACACTGTTGGGGTTTTTAACTGCTTTTTTTATACAATTGTTTGCTCTTTATCTGTATTTTTCACTTAAAAAAAATATTTTTTTTTTTTAATATTTAAAGCCGACGGCGCTGAGGCCGAGTTTCGTGCGCCCCTCTCTCCATAGACTATAATGGGGAAGTAGCTCGCGTTGATTGGCTGGGATAGCCCAAGCTCCCGCAAGCTCAGCCAATCACTCTTTTCTGTCTTTTTTTGATTTTTGAATTTTTCCCCCCGTGGATTCTGATTGGTCCAAACTCTCCAAAAGGGTGAATGGGACTTTGTCGCTCCCATTTGATTGGCTGGTTTATGCCCCCAATAGAATAGTTTCAGAATTTGAATTACTGTATTTCCCGGCAATTTCAATATTTTTTTCTTGATATTGCCCTTTTTAGGTTTGGGAAAATGTTTTTTTTTTTTTTTTTTGTATTTTTTAATTTAGCTCTTTTTTTGACACTGTTTTTCGCCTTTTTAAAGGCGATTTTTTCGGGAATCAATCCTGTGCACGGGGCGGGCGCCGGAACTTTTGCGCGATCTTTTCTGTTCCTCGCATTTTCGGTCCTCTTCACTTCGCCCCTGTCGGGGTTTTTGACCAAAAAACCCGGTTGCTTGTCGGAGCTGCCGGCGCCGCGATTTTTGGGGAGCGCGATGGTAAAAGCCCCGGGGACTATACGAGCGCGCCGCGTCCCCCCCCGGAAGCTACACCCCGGCCCCCACCCGCCCACTCCCGCCCCTTCATGCGGACCGCGCCCAAAGTGGCCCAACCTTTCGTCCGACAGGGGATTCGGGCTGGGAGGCGCAGTGGGCCCAGAAAATGGGTAAAGCCCCTCATACATTCGCCCCATGTGGGGCCGGGCCTTAACTAACCAGCAGATTAACTTATTATTCATTGTTGGAATAATTTTTTATAAGAAAAATATTTTAGGTTTTGGGGCACAATTTTTTATCAGAACAAGGCACCTTATGGGCCGCCTGCGACCCGGGGGTTTGCTAAACCCCTTTTGATGTTTTTTTAAAAAACCTATGTCTTTTACAGGGTCCCATCCACATGTGAATTGTGGCTTAGATATGTGGGTGATATCCTGTTTCATGGAAAGGGGGCCCGGTGAACAGCTTAAAAATTTCATTGACATTCTTAACTCTTGCCCTCCTTAATCGGTTTCAGCTACCATTAGTGAACATGTTGTTCATTTTTTGGACGTTTAGATACAGAACATGAAAGGGGCATTAAAAAACCCTACTGTATTCCAAAACCCATGGAAAAAAAAAAATCTTTTATTAAAAAAAATCACCTGCCCCTAGTTATTCAAAAAGGCATACCCAAAAAATCAGGTTTTTAGAGCTAGACGTATTTGTTGGGCACATCATTTATTGAACAATGAAAAAGATATTAAAAAATTCAAAAAGAGTATTGATAGAATAAATTGGAAACTAGGGGAAGAATGTTTTTGGGCCATGGATAAGATGAGCTGTTACAAACTAATAATAAGGGAAAAAAAAAACGGGGATTCTCATTCATTAGTGGTTCGGATGTCAAAGTAAAAATATGAATATATTATAAAAAAAAAATGGCCGCTACTGTCCACTGACCAAATTGGTTTCTTTTTTAAAACACCGCCGAGATTTATTTATCGAAAGGTAAAAACCTTGGGGGAAAATGCTTATTAGATCAACATAAGGGATAAAAAAAAACTAGAGTAAACAACAAAAAAAGAAGGGACATTTCCCTTTGAATTGTCAAAAAATTTCCATGCCATTATACGTGGTTCATATACACAAAACCCCCAAAAGGACCAAAAATCAACATTAGAGGTATGCATACTTTCAATAGCAAAAATGTCATTTTTTTTTTTTTGAAAGTGCCCCCGGGCTTGGAAAATT